>UELU01077861.1:6773-20542 GCA_900490025.1 Megastigmus dorsalis | reverse complement strand
ACTATAGGACTTTGACACCCCCTTAATGCTAATAAGTATAGGCTTTCAGAGAATTTCTTGTATCTCGATTACAGCGTTGTTCCTTGTAATTTTCTTAAATAGCACGCACATAATAGGATTATCTCATTTTAAAAAAGTGATAAAATAAAATTGAAATACAAGAAAACCCTCGGCAAGTAATTTGAAAGACTACTACTTACAAAGCAGGTTAAAGCTCATAAATTTTTACGTACTCGAGTCTCTTTATTTAGCAAGTATAAGAAATGCGCGCGTCTGATTAAACCGTAATATATTCATTCCGTGTAAATTCCAAAACTTTAATAATCTTTTTTAACCAGGCTCCGACCATCAGATAAAAGGACTTTTTTAATTTTCCGCCTCTTTATGGCCCTTAAGATTGCACTAATGAAAAAGCTTTCGTGCCTGGAACCAATTATTCCACAGTCGTGGACATCCTCCAACATAAGCATTTTACACCTACGCGTTACACGAACAAATCCCGCGACCCCTGAATTTATCAGCGCAAAAGTTTGTTCTTCCCAAGAATTTGAATAATTTCGTATACCCTTTTCCGACATTAAAATATATTCGAGAGAGTACAAGTTTGACTGTATTAATAAATTACCAGGAATGAAGAATCACAATCTTTGATTTAAAACGCTGAATTTTCGCTCCATTAAAAAAGATCGTCCCGCGTCAAATACTAAAACATATATATGTATATAAAAATATGATGTTTGACTAGCTCGACATTTACCGTCCATAAACGTCATTCATTTGAGCAAGGGGTCGATTTATTTCATTTTTTTTCGTATCGGCTTTAAAAGTTCATAAAAATGAAAAAAAAAAACATTGAAAATTTTATTAAATCGCCCTGACAAAGTCGCGCCCGTAAAAAGCCATCGTTAAACTGCAGGCAAAACACCCGTAGAGCTGCGTTTTGAGCGCGAACCCAGCATCACCCTTTAAACATCATTTCGATTTTAGTCGCGCGAAATAGAATTCATAAAGCAAAATCTCTCCCCGACTTTATACACCAGCGTCCACCGCAGATTTCAAAGCAGCTTGCCTCGGGCCGGTATACACGTACAGAGTCCTGGACACAGAGGAGCAGCAAAAGGCGCGCGTATTATTGAACTTTGGTTTTATCATATCAGTCCCGGTATGTCGGCGTTTGCTGTGTTTGCCAAAAGGGAAGCGGCTCACTGGTACAACGTCTACTGCCGACGCTCCTTTTTCTTTATATTATCCTCTCTCTCTCTCTCTTTCTCTCCTCGCGAGCTGCATAAAAGTAGCCGAGCAACTGTCGACGCCAATACAAAGTGGCCGCAAACTTCCTCTCTCTCTCTCTCTCTCTCTCTCTCTATTCGCTGCAGCCCCGATGCACACATTCGTCTTTTTCGTGCGCGACGGCAACTTGCCATACAAGAGAAGGTCGAAATCACGTATGTGTGTGTGTGTGTGTGTAGAGTTGGGTACATGTAGAGGTATGTTTATGGCCGTGACATGTGTCGTTCTATCCGTGCTACGAGGCGACTCCCTTATGCCCTGGCGTTTTTGCGACGGAATATAAGACGGATAGGGAAAGAGAGAGGAGAGATAAAAATTTTTGTGCGGAAAAGATTGCGTGACAGAGACGAGGGATGAAAGAAGAGAAGACGGAAAAGAGATACCGCGGGGCTTTGCAGGCAAATGCTTAGACCCTCGGTTTTTTTGTTTTTGACTCGCGAGCAGTAGAAATCTGCGTACTGTGAATTATTGGTTATTCGAGCTTGTTGATTTGAGAAACGGTTAATTTTACGGTTCGGTGTATTTTCTGTTTGTTGAACAAATGAAATTCCCGACTAGCGGGAGGGGCCGAGGCACTGTTTAACAATGCTTATTAATTAAACGCCGCTTTAATTTTGATTTATGCGCGGATAAATTCCGACCCCTTTTGTTACCCTCTGCAACGACGATTATACGATGTAAATATCTTTTGTTCGGCGTTTACATGAAAAAGTAAATAAAGATGTATGGCAAAAGAATTGGCTAATTTGTACACTCTCAAAGTTACTTCATTAACGCAAATTGAGCATTTTAATTCATTAGTTTTAATTGGTGAGCACGTGCAGATGTATAACCGTAGTGCATTAAAATGATTAAATATTAATCTGCATGAAAGGTCAGATTATTTATTTGTCAGTTCCGCGTTGATTACTATTGAAACATCAGCAAATGAGATCGTGTGTACGACCTTCATTACGTAATCGATTTTTCTAATTAACTGACTGTATTATGTTTATATTTAGTCAGGTTAAATACGGACTCATCTCCCCGTTTAACGAAATTCCATACAATTGCATTTTTTAAGTTGTTCAATCAAACTTCATTAGATGTAGTGAAATAGGTGTCCAATTATCTGTAATTATCTTCTTCGGTATGAAAACTTTACAAAAAGAAATTTCAAACAAGATACCGTTGTGCTTACAATGTAATAAGATAATATTTCAATTATTTTCAAATATTTATATTACAGATAATTAAGCGAATTTATGTATAATTGTTTTATTTATTCAATCAACAAACCAGATTAAATGCAAGCGCATAAATTATGATCGTGTTCCGCGTTTTGACTAAAAAATACTGAAATGCAAAAGTCCATGTATAATTTAATAAGCAGATTTTTTACGTAATGCAGTATTCCTCATGGAATTTCCCTGATTCAATCTTTCAATACGGTGAAAAGAAGGTTATTTTACTTGAAAGTTTAAAAAATACAGTAGAAATAAAATTAAAAAGTCCCCGCGGATATAAATAAGATTTAACAAGTTGATAATAAAGGCTAATTGATAAACGAACCAACAAGCTCGAGATAATCAACGATGTTTATAACAGCATGTCGGTCGTATATATATCTCGCGAGAGAGGAGTAGGAAGAAACAAAAGAAACAAGGCGATAGGAGATAAAGAAAGCGCGAGAGAAGGGGTTCGGGAAAAAAGTGCCACCGGATCAACGCGCTCATTCCTCTCGCTACTCTCCTGGAATCTTGCAATCGCGAATTCCGGACCTCCTCCTGCACCTTCACCTCCCCCGGATGTAAATGCTCGTGCGAGGCGCGCGAGAGGGAGAGAGAGAGAGAGAGAGAGTAGGTGGAGGGTAAAAAAGGAGGGTAACGACTTGGCGTGGATTGTTTTGCCCTTGTCGGCCATTCTTCTTCCGGGGATTCTTATATTTTTTGTCCGTACGCCAGCGAGCATCGCGTTCATTCGTTCATTTCTCTTTCTCTCTCTCTCTCTCTTTCTCTTTCTCTTTCTTGCGGTACATGCTTTTCGTCGCGAAACGATTCTTTTTACCGGATAGGTTTGTCCCTGTTTTTCTGGGGTATAACGCGAGCAGGGGGTTGGTGGAGACTGAAAATTTCATTCGCCCTGGGAAATGTAAGCATGCGCGTGTCGCGGCTGGGAAAATTATAATGGCTGTTTGGAGGAAAATGCATTAGCTGCAAATAACGGCGTGCGACTTTCAAATCGGTTCCGACTGTTTATCGCTATCGAGGATACGTATAATATTTATCTTACGCGACGAATCGAACGATTTTGGAATTGCCTCTTTTTTTTGTAAGAAAATATACGCTCTGGAAGAAGGAGACACCGTGTACCGAGAAAATGCAGCGTTCCAGGAATTGTAACCCAAAGATAAAAACTTTAGTTGGAATTTACAGGTTGGAAAAATCTTTATGGCTAACAGAATGTTACTCTCTAGAATTTCTTGAATGGAAAATTTGAGGATTTTGGGGATTGAACAACATGAGCGAGCTGTGTATAGATATAGAAGCGCCATCGCCTGTCTGACTCGAGCGCGAAACTTACTACTTGTATCCAACACACACAAATCGCGTTTTTCCCAACTCCGCTGAAAAATAAGATAGCGGAATACGTTTTCGAATTAAACTCGTTCGGGATAGAATTAGTTTTCAAATTAAAGTACTTTAGATCTGTGTGTGTGTTTTTTTTTTGGTTCCTTCTTTCGACAGAGAGCGCGTGCACAAACTCATATCGTGGTACGCACATCCTTCTTTGTTTCCCGAACTTTCCCCTTTTATCGTCGATTGCTCTACTTTTTCATTCCCGGCGTTTAGCGAATTCGCTCCAAAGAGAAAAAGCTTTTTTATTATATAGTAATTTACCTGGCGCATTTATTAAAGAAAGGGCGCTACGAATTAAATATCATAACCGAATTCACGTGTTCCCATAAAGCAGCGTTGCAGCTCGTATTTCGCGAATCGTAGTAGCTCTTTCGACGAAAGTCGCGGCTGCAAGTCCCTGTATTACACCGCGTGGCGACACACACACAAAACTTTTCGACATTTTTTTTCACGCGCGCACGCGTTATTTATATTGCCTCTCGGCATCCGCGCAGTGCCTCGTATATCTTTAGTATAGCGTGGACCCTGTAGAGTACGAGAGGATTAAAGGGACACCTGATAATTTTTATCTTACAGATTAACCTAAACTGCTTACGCTAGCCACTTTTTCCACTGGAGGATTAAAGCTCGTGCATCTTTTTGTTTTCTTTTTTCGTTGTTTTTACAAAGGAGCAAGTCGCGCGGGCACGGACACGCTTCGCTGCAGTGAAAAATTAGGACTGCGCAGACTACGAAGAGAAATATACGCGAGTGTCGTATAGTGGTATAAAGGCAAAAGTGCGTGTCATTAAATTTTGGCCGCGCTACGTCGTTTAATTAAACCGTTAAATACACGTACTCTAATAATTGAGATGGATTATTCGAGCTATGTAAATATAATGGACACAACCCCCCTGGATTCTGTCGGATATATACGAATTCCGCGTCCATATGATTTGACCGAACTTATTTAATCCGGCATGCAGTAATTGGTGTTTTGCAAATGGCAATCAATCGTTGCAGGTGAATATTAAATAAGTGCGAGCTGCGGTCGCGGCGCGCGCGAACCAAACAAACTCATTCGTACGGCAATGCAATAAAGGCTCGTCGATCGATCTCTCGCAGCTCGTACACGCCGGAACACTTCTACTGTACACCGTATCGCCTGCTGGAATAAAAGCTGCGGAGGCCAGTGAGAGAGAGAGAGAGGGAGAAAAAAAGCACAGGCGAGAGTAGGTGATCCAACAAGCTGGGAATACAAAAAACAACAAAACGTTGGAAGGTAGTGGGGGGGAAGAGGAAAAATAAGAGGAAGAGGCAAACCGACGCGGCGAGGAGTAAGAAAAATATGGAGGAAAAGAGCAGGAATAGTGGCGGTGGTGGTGCCGGTGCTTCTGCTGCTGCTGCTGCTGCTGCTGCTGTGTTCGCCTGTTAGAAAAATGACCGGCTAACAAACTGCTAGCACGAAGTACGATGAATGCCTCGGCGGAATTACGTTGCGCGCGCTCTCTCTACCAACACACACACACACACACACACACACACACACACACACACAAGCGCCGCACGATACTGGAAAAGAAACGGGAGGAAAAAGGAAGGTAAAAGACAACAACGGGGCGGCTGGGAAAACGTGGAAAAATGGATGCGAAATGGTGGAAGAGGCAGCGCCTAGCTGTATATCCCTCTTTCTCCTTCCCCCCTCACTCTCTCTCTCTCTCTCTATTCGCAGCACGAGAGCTATACATGGAAAACTCGGCGACAATGCAGCGGTATACACGGTGCGCTCGAGTGGAGGCAGTAACGAGGAGGAAGGGGCGAAACTACGCCAGCTCTTTTTAGAACATTTAAGGAAACACCGTCGACGCCGCCGCCGTTGCACTTATGTGCTTTTTTTTTGTTTAAAGCGGCTAATGTCTTAGGCTCGCTAGCCGAGGTAAACGTATAACGACGAGGACTGCGACGACAATTTGTACTTTGTTGAGGTATTCTTTTTTTACTGCCCACCCGGCACACGACTTTGCGGCCGCGAACGTTCTCCCGTTGCTTAACGAACCGTTTTTGGGCTTTTTCACCGCGGATGCGACGAAAGCCCATTGCGCCGACGAGTATAGACCTTCCTTTCGTAAATAAGAGGAGCTAAGTGGCCTAGTTCGAGCTAAACAAGAATTGAGTATTTTGCGCGACGTCACGCGTGTGCTAGGTGAATCAGCTGTTTGTAAGTGAGCTCGTTCCATATGACACGAGAAGTTTGTCGTAGAGTAAGTTATGTTTTTGCAATTTTTGAAAAGGTTTGGCACGATTCGTTCGCTCGATTTGGTAGTTTGTATTCGGACCATAATGGGGAATTTGGTTTATTACAATTTTGTATTAAGAATTTTTCTTGCCAAGTTTAAATTCCGGAACATATGTACGGATTTAGTGATTTATGCCAACAGATTTAAACATTATTAATCCCTTAACTGCGACTTATGCTATCGAACGTTCGAATTAAAGTTTAAACGCAGGTGTCAAGGGCACAGTTGTTAGACAAAGAATCGAATACTCATTCGTTTTTTTTGTATTCGAGCGTCTCATCAATTCGTACCGATTTTCGTAATTGGCTTTTACGCGTCGAGAAAGGCTTAATTGCCCAAAGTTAATTGAATGCGCGAACAAGGGGAGAAGAGGAGGAGGAGGAGGGGGGGGGGGTAAGCCTTTTTCGCGTGCAAACTTGTGAGTGGAAAATGATTAAAAATGACTGCTGCCTATTATGTCACTAACGAACGTTTAATTCGACCTTTTTTCTACCAATGGAGTAAGAATCTATTAAAGTTTTTCAACTGATACTGTTTTAATTGATGTCGCGCAGCGAATGAAATCGCTTTTATTACTAAAAAAACCGAAGCTTTTTATTTATCTGAATTTAATTGGATATGGTATACTGTGATTACTACAAAATAATTAATTGTAGGAATTTCGGTTATTTTTGATTTGCAATAACGAATGTTACATTCAATAATTTATGATTTTAAAATATTCATATATAAATGTATAAGAAATGTATGGAAACTCTGTATAAATATTGTGCTCGTCAAACTTTAAATTACTTTATCATTTTCAAAACATTTCTCTCGCTGTAAATATTTGTAATCTGCCACAGAAGTCCCTTCGTACAATTTCACGTATAAATATGAGTCTCCCGAAAATGCATAAGCGCAAATAACGCCAAAAAAAGGTAAGTACCTGCATAACTGTAGCCAATGGACTTCTATTGGTGGCATAGTCAAGAATATCACGATGGGCCCAAGCGAGAGGCTCGTACGTGCTGTGATTCGCCTGGAAGATCGTCCAGTCGTAGCCGGGCAATGGTCCCCACGCAGTTTCACCAGCTCTCGTTAGTCGTAGAATCGGCGACGCTGCGTTCAATTGAGCGTCCTAAAAGCCAAAAAAAAACTCAACTTACTTATTCATTTCTCGGCCATACGTGATTCATGAATTCCGTGCATGTGGCGAGACTGTCGGGAGTTTGGGCTCGATGAGAATTTCATAAGCCGCGGAGGCTGATTTCATTGACGGATAAGGACTGGAGGGTTAGGTGTGCGACGCGCGGGACATTGGAACGAAGGAGGAAAAACTTTGGGATGTAACGATATTTGATGAGGGCTCTGTGGTGTGTTCTTTTAGTGAAAAGAAATGAGAGGTTATAAACGCGTTGAGGGCGGGATGGATGTGGGGTCGTTCTGATTTATTTGAATATGGAGATGGATTGATCTTTTTGTAATTTTGATGTGGAATATTCTACGCGTATGAAGTGCAGGTAAGAATGTTAAGATTAAAATGGAGATGATAGTTTTAATAAGAACTAGGGATGATCTCTGTCAATTTAGGCCATTATCTGCAAAATTTCCACATGTAATATGATTCGAAATAAACTTTAAAAAGACTTTAAAAAAATTTAATAATCGAAATGTGTACTAGAAAAATACCTTAAGAATAAAATTTTACTTTACTTTAAAATTCTGACTATTTTCGCCTCGGTATCCAATTTATATACACGAGCTGGTATAAAAATTAGTGGTTTTACGTTTTTACAGATGAGCGTTAAAATACAATTCCCTTTAACTGAAAAAGCTTTTTACAACAGTTTTAATTATTAATTTTCGAAATTAAGATAAAAAAAGTGAGGGAAAATAAAACAGTGCAATAAAACGGTACACGTAAATTGAGTTGTAAAAAGCCAAGCAGTCTAAAAGGTACATGCATTAAGTAGTAAAAAGCCAAATGGTCAATTATACATGTACTGTAAGTAGTAAAACATAACATATAGATCTCCATTCTTTTACACTTTACAAGCTAAAAGCGTAATTTAAATTTTTTTTTGTTCAACAATATTACACTTTTTACAATTTAACAAAAATATAAAAAAAAAAATACTAAAAATTATTTTGACTTTCAATAAATGCCTATATTACGTAGTCAACAACCATATTCCATACAAAATCTCGAGTAGCGCAAGTACCAGTAGCTCATATCTTTATCATAAACATTGCCCCATCAAAGCAATATCAAACCGCGGCGTAAAAATAAACTCTCGGTAATTGGAAACTGCCTCTCCTCATCATAAAACAAAAAAGGAAAGAAACAGGAGTAGCAGCGCAGAGCGGAGGCGTAGGTAATGCGCGAAAAGAGCAAACGAACCTTCAGCCTAAGATTGGTGTGGATGAAGAGGGGGAAGCCCTTGAGTTGAGCCCCGACGAGGCTCTCCTCGCCCGGAGGCGTAAAGCCAACTATGCCCACAGAATATTCCCGACAATATTTGTCAAGTAGCTCGCGATTCCATTTGTCCATCTGCAAGTATTTGTTCAGGTTCTCGAAGATCAACACGCCGTAACGTCCCTTGTCCAGATTCGTGAGGACCGGCAGCGACTTGCCCGCTACCTCCACTTTGTACCTGAAAACAGACGAGCAATTTTTTCACGGTTAGATGTTGCCGACTCGACGAACACGATTCTAATTCTACTGTAATTCGATTTTTTTAGCGCTAAATAAATATTATTAAGGGTTTCAATTTATTCCGTGGACGTTACAATTTGTGCAGTACGTTATGTTTGGTGAAATGGAAATATGTTTGGAACATATGTAGGTTCTAATGTGACATTTCATTGATAAATCATAAATGGCATATTTTTAAGGAAAATTATAGCCAATACTGTGAACCAATGAATATAAATACTTGTATATGCAATCGAGTGTACAGAGAGTCGTACAAAATCTGGGGTAAAGAAACACACCGATCAATCAGTGGCTCTTAAATCAAAGGCGCTCTTTCTGTATTCAAAAGAGGGAATGGCCCATCACTGAATCTCAGTCCTCGCAGCGTAAACATTATATTATTATAATAATGCCCTTTTATTTTCTAATAAAGAGTCCGATAACCCAGCCGGGTATAAAAATCCCATCACGCCCCTAGGATCGCGCAATAAAGGATTTTTTTATCGTCCGTATAAAGACTCGAGGCGTCTTGGAATGCTGATGGATTCCTGAGCATCCTTCAAGTGCCGTAAAATCTCACTCGGCTTTCGAATTTAATGGGAGGCAGGGGGTATATAGGCACTGCTGGGTGGGGGTACGAAACAATTTTATTTTCACGAATGCCGAGAGAGGGGAACGCGCGTGGGACTTGCCGCGATAGGTCTTTCTTGCGACGATCTCGTATGTAGATTTGTATTTCGACAGCGGAATAAGTGGAATTTTTTTATGAAGTGACGGATATATCCTTTTTTTTACCTTGCTGGATTTTTTCGTATATATGCTAGATAGATGATGTGACTGAGATCGTGTATTTTGCAATGTGAGGATTGATTTGAAATCTGAGTTTAAGGCATCGATAGAATTATAGATGGCGGCTCGAAAATTGGGAAATGAGTAATTGAATAGAGCGCGCGGTAACGTGGAGAATAATGGCGGGAGAAATTTTCAATTAAAATGGATAAATAAGGGAGCGGGGAAATCAAGCGAGTTTATGCGTAAAATGAAGGCGCGACGAGGCTCTCGACCGCGGCAGCGATTTCAGACGCTTGGGCGTCGACGTTAATTAGCTCGCGGCCGAGTAGCGAAGCTTTATTTTTTCATTTCCTTCTTCGATTTCCGTTGGCAGCCAACCAGACGAGCTGCCGCGGCTGCTTTTCAAGTGGCCCTTGAACTTTTATTTATTTATTACGTTATAAGTATTTTATTATATAATATATTTAAACTCAGCATAGATTGCCAAAATTTTTAAATTTAAATCAATAATCGATAATTTATTTGTAAACCTTATTTTAAGGAAAATAATTTAGAAGCTTTCTTTAGCAGTATTTACTAGAAATGAACTCCAATATTTTTGTTTTAAAATTTACATGTTGGGGCAAAAAACATTCATTATTTACTCTTTTTTTTATATGTGGCAACACTAGAACTTTCCCATCCATCGCCAGATTTTCAATATTCAAACTGACGCAATCTAAATTTTAATAATCCCTTAGCAAAATCCTTTAGCAAAACTTATAACAAATAATCCTCATAATAATAATTTACAAAATCTAAGTGTTAAAACTATTTGAGAGCAACGCGAATGATAGTATATTCCGTCTAACCCATGAACAATCGCGACATATTTACAAACGCCGTAACTCAACGCAACTCTGTTTATCCCAGCCACCAACAAACCCGTCCACCCTCATACAACGAATAAAAAAAAGCATCTCGTATCTCAGCCATCAGCGCGTTAAGTGCAATATTTGCGGCGGGCGGACAGCAAGTTCCCGCGCCCAGGAGCCCAAACTTTTCGTCGACTCAAATATTTCCTCTGGCAATTTCACGCGGAGAGCCACAGCGTCGCGGCATTTATTCTTTATGCCGGGCGGCCGGGCGAAATTCGCTCCAACACAGTGTTTCCCGCACGCGTCTACTCCTTGCTCGCGCGCGCGCGACGCTAAATTCACCCGTGTAGCGAGATAAAGAGCGAGAGAGCTCCGCTCTATTTGCTCTGCGAAAGCAGCCCGTGCTGTTCTCTGGTGGCGAGCAGCGAAAAATTCGCTGGGATTAAAATCACAAGCCCCCGAGCTGCTGCTGACTGGCACATGTGCGGGACTGCTCTGGTAGCTGCTGCTGCTGCTGCCGTCGAGTGGCTTGTTGATTTTTAATTTTCGAGTATATCAGTTGTGGTATTTTTGGTTTTCTCTGGACGGATGTAGAGATCTGTTAAGTGTTTTATAAGGAGGTGAATTAAGGGTGTTTCCCTTTTACCTACGATCCGGAATACATTCTTAATAGGGTGCAGCTGAATGAAATTCGCGATCAATCGGCGTTCGGTGTTTTTTTATTATTTTAATATTTTAGTAAAAAACGCTGTTTGAAGAGCATTTTACGAGAAGTAAAATAAAATAATTTAAGAGATTTTGTATATTTGAGAATCTTATTATATCGGCATGAAATAGAAACAGAATAATGAGATTTGTTAACCGAATGAAAAAACTACATTTTTACTCCTACTATCTCAAAACACGTTTATGTAATATTTTTAAAAAACGTCTTTTTATTGCATGAAATTTCCTCTACGTGGCTGCAAAAGTAACTAAAGCCAGACCTTTTTACCGTGAGTGTCAAAAAAATTATTTTTCCTTTCCTCAAGCCGTGGAATAGTTAAAATTGCATGATTTTATTTTAGCTTATTTTTTGCAGATTTCGAGCAAATTTACATTCGCGAGCTGACTAAATTGAATCGAGAATATAATGTACGTAAGTTCAAGACAGAATTTTATCTTAACTTTCACTGTTGCTATAGAGCTTTCCAGGAGGATAGGAATTTTGTTTTATATTTATCCCTTTCCAAGGGATTTTATTCGATTTAAAGTCATACGCTATCGCGGACAGCTGAGACTGGCTTTTCGAAAAAAAAAAAAAACTGTACAGGATGTGACAAATTACTTTGCCGTAAAAAAATTCTGCGATCCGACAAGCAACAGCAATAATATTATAAATAATGTTCTATTGTATGTCAAAATACAAATGAAACCAATTTTCTTAAATAGAACCGTTTTTACTCTATTAAATAAGAGGAAATAATGTATTAAAACTGTACTTGTTTAAGCTCTGCGCTTTTGCTCGGTTAAAAGTCTCTGAATTTTAAAATGCATTCGGCCAAGGTCATTAATTTATTTTAAACGGAACACAACGCGCCATCGCACACACACACACGGACCGCAAAAATGGTGTTTTCCCAGCAAGCGTAATGCAATTATTACGCAACAACCGCAGAGAATACAATCCACCCCGAAAAAATCTTCACCGCCGCAACGTTTCCTCCGTCGAAAACACACACACGCACACGCGGGCGCGAATATATATCGCCAGTTCCGAAAGTCCGCAACAAAACGAAACAAAACAAAAAATGGAGAGAGGACGTCGGGGAATTAAAGCGGACGAGAGAGAGAGAGAAAACGGTTGGATCAGCTGGCCGGTGTTTGGCCCCCCCGTATAACTATATACGCAGCGCGCACACGTAGTTTTCGGCCGCACCGGGATATTTTTTTAAATTCAATCCCTCCAAAGCGAATCCCAATATGTCAGAGACTTGGCCGCGTGCGTCTCTGTGTGTATACACGCACAGACCAACGCATAGCGGACTTGCGCCTATATGACAGCGAACCAAATGAAATTCGCATTCCACGAGAATACGTCGGTCCTGCAGGCCGTTCCTGCGGCCGAGCTCATCCGGTATTTTGCTTTTCACTTTTTCGCCACTGCCCACTCCCCACCTCGTCGCTCTCTCTCTCTCTCTCTCTCTCTCTCTCTCTCTCTCTCTTTTCGAGTCTGTAAATCATTTATGCTATTTCACGTTTTCCGGACGCTTGCCTTGCGCGGGACCGTGAAAAAGCACACTCGGAATTACTTGCCGCTAGACGGAGTTAATTAAAAATAAAAATCATGTCGGGCCAGGAAAGGGAATGAGGAGGAGGTAGAGGTTGAGAGCGCGAAAGACTGACTGTCTCGTGTAATAATGAAGTTTTAATGAGCGCGCCGATGCGAAAAGCTTTCGGCGGAATGTTTGTTTACCGGGTATGGTTTTTCTTTTTTCTGTTCTCTCGGCGCCGATTATTATTGTTGTTATTTCCCGTCGTCATTTCAGAACAGCTGGCGAATTGTTGCGAGTTCTTGAAAGAGACTCTTTTTGCACTGGAAACGCTTTTGCACAAGGCAATGAGCGTTGAAGTTGATTTAAATCTTAATTACATTTGATTTGGCTTATAATTAATACTGAAATACTCAATTGTACTATTAAAATATTTAGAGCAATTTTGAGAATTGCTAATATAGTTAACTCATATTGGAGATGAATATCCTTATATAAATATTAACGCGGACTCGTACAATTCAATTTGAAAGCTTAGAATACACCAGAATTTCAATTACTTTATTAATTTAAGTGGCATAGAACGAACGAGATTTATTCAACAATATATAGTCCTCCAGCTATAACCACTGCACCGACATCGATTCTCCTCCTACCAAGCCCAATAAACCGATTACAACTATTCATTTTCTTTCTCTCGACGAATTCTCCCCCGCGTGCAATTACTTATGCCGTTCCATTCCTCAGACGCAGCCGCGCATCGAAAGAAATATAAGCTCCACGTCCTCCAACACCGAAGTATCGTCACACATTATACAACACACATATATAAATATATATATGTATGCATAAGCAGAAAAGCAGGGCCAGGGATTCTCGTCGTCTCCTTCCACTCGGCGCGAATGTACTTTGATGACTTGCAGAACTCGGCGGAATCACGTTAGCATTGCAAAGTATCGGATTAGCCGCGCTCGGCCCCCTCCTCCCCCCCCCCCCCCCCCCCCCCC
>UELU01077859.1:548-47553 GCA_900490025.1 Megastigmus dorsalis | reverse complement strand
TGTAATATACAAGTCCTTAAAAAAATCGATCCTTCGGGCCTTGTTAAATTTAAAGCATACTCCGAAATGTATATATATATATATATATGTATACTGTCACCCTGGCACTGTGAATAATGTCTTACCTGAGCATGAACGTTACTACTTTCACCTATATAGATACTGCTTTTCAAATAATTTCAAACACTTTCATTTATTAAATAAGAAATTTCGTATATGGAGGACATCAATCTGCAACATTTGATAAATTTATATCTGTGAAAAATGAAGATTCAAAACAATTGAAGATGGATGAAAAGTGCACTTGAATATAACTTTTATTACACGAAACAGTATACAATATAACCTAGAAAAAGAACAATGCACAACATACTAAACATGTACTGGTTCAATACTGGATGTTAAACCTTCAAAAAATATTCATGAATACCCAACATAGAAGTCTCGAACAATCATTGCAAACTTTACATTCGATACCAATATTGAGTCGGTAACGATCCGCCATCGATACAAAATATCCTTCAGCATTTCACTAAAATATCAATAATATCACACAAAATTTAATTGATTCCTATTTCGTGCAAAGACCTGCACCACTTATACACGTACCCAGTAGATTTTTCACACGCACAAAGTTCATGTGCGTCACAGCGGCGTGAGCTCGTCATCCCGCGTCGAAAAGCGCTCATAAATGGCACGAGCCGTAGCTCCGACTACATATACACATATACACATATACAGAGGGTACACAGGATTAGCGCGAAACTGGCCAAGATCGCGGTATAAAAATAAAGCGGCTATTCATGAAAAAGAGAGTCGAGCCTCTCTCATTCTCTCTCTCTCTCTCTCTCTGGAAGTGTGCAGCTCGCCGTCGACGCATGTTGAGTTGCAGCAGCACGGCACGCGTAATTAGCGGAGTGGTGGTTATTAATTCTTTTTTCCCTCCTTCCACAGCAGAGAGGTGCGCACGGGCCGCGCGGGGTCGAGCGCAGTAGAAGTAGCAAGAGCAGCGGCGCCAGGCCAGGGTCGTTTAACGAGGGACGGTGGCAGCGCCGCTTTCTCCTGCCAACCAAGTGCCCGGGTAATTACATCTATTTTAATTACCTTCCGCTTCTATCCTCTGTGTGTGCGTGTGTGTGTGTGTGTGTCTGCCCACCGTGAACACTGTGCTACTGCTGCTACTGCTGCCCCCTCATCCGCATGCACGTGTGTGTGTGCGTGTCTGCGTGCCTCTTTGCTACTGCTACGCGAAAAATCAAAAAAAGGACAGAGAGAGAGAGAGAGAGAGGACAAAAAATACAAAAGGAAATTCGCTAGCTACCGCGCGGCTGGAGGCAGCGAACCGGCACAACTGTAAACGAGGCTGTGCAGTGCGCGAGTGTTGGTAGAGGCGCGATTATTTTGCTTTCTTGTTGTCTCTCTCTCTCTCTCTCTCTCTCTCTCTTTCTCTCTCTGTGCCATTGTGTACACCACACGCTCGCACATAAAGTCTGGTTAACGGCTCTAACGCACCTAGATTGCTGTTTCTGCTGCTGCTGCTGCTGCTGCTGCTGCTGCCTCTGCTGCTCCTCTAAACTGAAGTATGCGTGGATGCGCGGGCGTTTGTTGCCCGCTGGAAGAATGAGCCAGCACATGTATCTATATATGTATATATATCGATTCGTATATATGCTGATCAAGTGCGATATTGCGCACCGCGCGGTAATCGCGCCGCACTGCCAATATGAGATCAGCGAAGATTGCGGATGTACGCTCGCGTCGCTTTGTTTGTTTGCGTTCGAGGTGTACATGCTAGGCGATGTGAACGTGTCCCTGGGAATCGGAATGATCACAGGAAGCGATGTATCATCTTTAAAAAGGTGACGAGATGTAATTTGGATTGTAGCCTAAAAACTGTTTTTCATCCTTTGTTTTACTTACGATGAATTTACCTTTTTTCTGATTTATTTCAAGTTTTATATGCGATTCATCCTTACATTTAAATTACAGGCAACCTGAAGGGAAAGTGTATGAGAGCGTATTAAATACGCAGTGTTGTATTAAACCGCGGAAAATAAACTTTGTTATACGTACCGATACTTTTTCCGTAAAATTATTCGATTCTCCGGACAATGCTTTTAAGCTCATTTAATTGGGATTACGGAGCGAAGGCGAGAGAAACTCGCGCTAGTATAGATCCTCAGTGGCAGGTGAAACAACTCTGTCATTTCGTCACTTTAGCCGTGTTCCGCTCGGTTTGTTTTCCAAGCCGATTTCGCACGGCCGCGCGCGATTCATCGAGACTCAGGTGGGGGGATGAGAGAGACAGAGAGAAGGGAGGGATGAAAGTCCTGCAAATTTTCCGGGGCTATATAACGAGCATCCAGCGCGGTGCTTATCCAGAAATCATCGAATTACTCTCCAATGCGTACGCGCGTAATTCGATAACGCTTTAACTCGATTCGCTCTATATCTCTCTCTCTCTCTCTCTCTCACTTTCACTCACTCACACGCCGACCAAAGCTATCGACTCGATTGCCACAGGCAGCCGCTGATGCAGACCCCTCAGACATGCATAACGCGATATTCGACGATCTGGATGATTTTTCGCGTAAGGTTAGAGCGATCAGAACGTGGGAATGGATGGTAAACGGTGGGTGGGTTGAGTACTACATTCGGAGAGCGAATGCCATTGTGGCGAGGAATCGCCGTGATTGAATAATGTCTCCGAGTGGGTCGTATTCGTGGAGAATTGGTTATCTTTGAGGCTAGAACGAGAGAGAGAGAGAGAGAGAGAGAGAGGGAGGGGGAGAGGGAGCAATTTTAGAAAAATGGTAAATGCGTATTGTGGAGTGCCGATATTGCAATTTTTGACTGCCGTGTCGCGCTTGATCGAGATGCTGCTCGAAAGGATTTAAAGGTTAAAACGAATGTTCGATTCGCAGGAACTAAATTTGAATATATTATGGATTTTTCGGTTGAATTCAAATTGGTATCTCATTGAAATGGAGATAAAATTTTTTGCGAGGTATAATTTAAAAATGGCCTCGATAAATGCGATTAGATCAAATTTCGACCTTCGTCAGGGTTGTTGTTCCTGCAAAGACTTTGCGAAGAAACGCAGACCAAAAAAAAACAAATAAGAAACGTTTGGGGAAAGTTTTTCAAATGTGCTTCATACGGAAGTGCAATGAAATTCAAATTGCATTTAATTGACTTTTTAAATGATGTACAATTTCAATTGTACATTTTTTTTATGAACAACTCTTATATACGCGAATTTCGGCGAGATAAAGTTTCCTCCACCACATCTTTACGACAGCATAATTTTTGAACACTGATGTTTCTCTCAACTTTTAAGACAATTCCAGACTTTCAAAAACTTTACGATGAAATTACTGCTATGCTCTATTAACATACAATACGATTCTCTTTACCCTTTTTCTGACTGTACTATTCGTTTTAACAAAGTATATTATTTAATTATTATATACAAACTCTTCTTCAAACAATCTATGTCACCAAATTAATTGTTCCATATTCAGTAACGTAATTATCTGTAACGTATCAGTAACGTATTAATAGGTACCAATCGATCCATTTCACCGCAGGTCAATTTGTTATTAATAGCTCTCCGATTCCAATTAAAATCTATTAAATCCTTATTTCACTCACGTCGAGAAACTGACGATAGCAGGTTGACAAATACCTTATTTATACCCAAGCTACTTCTTCGCCGGCCATAAATTTGCGTATTGTAATTTATGCTAATTCCCGAGTTCTCTCTCTCTCTCTCTCAAATGTCAAGTCCAATAACCGCAGAGAGACTAGAGAGGTATAGGATCAAGAGTCTTCGCGGTCGTCGAAACACATATAGCGGACCCTCTTATGGATAATTGATATCGAGCGATTTCTCTTTTTGAATAGCGAAACACTTCCGCGCGCGCACGCGCGCTCGAAAATATTTATTCGCTGATAAATTTTCTGGCTGACGGTGGGAAAAGTGAAGCGCGAACGGGATAAATCCTCTCGTTACGGATATGCGCTCACGATTGCTACTCTCGGCCCGGGAGTTTGATAAAGCAGGTGCTAATAATTCGATGCTGTTTTACGAGCGAACGGTATTAACTGTGGAGCGCTGCTTTCTCCGTTGCTCTCCTCTTCTTACGGTATAAAGTATATGCACTGTCAGCTGTTTCCAACGCAATTGAATGCAAGGAAATATTGCACAAGCAAGATTTGTAAATGACTTGTTTGTGGACTACAATTTTTCTTTTTTAATCTGATCTCGTGTTAAGCAAAATTAACATAAATCCATGGAAATACTATTAAATTTGAATAGTAATATTTATTCGGATACTTTTTAGTATACGGCCAGAATTTATTGTTGTCGGTAATCTACCGTATCTTTTTTAATACCTATCAATAACATTACGCCCCTCGCTCTTTCTCTCTCTCTCTCTGCTTTCCCTTTTCATTTTCCCTCATCGCAGATTTACACATATAAATCCAAATATGATTTTTATCTAGTCGCCATAAAACTTACCTCTCTCTCTCTCTCTCTCTCGCTCTCTCCCTCTCGCTGCGTACCTTATATTCGGGCCACGTATTCTGCTAAATTATTAAATCATAGTCCCGTAAAAACGCCCGGGCTTTTTTAGTTTACGAACCCCCCGCTGTATTCCAAGTCAGCGCCTGTATTTTTTTATTTCCCCTGGTGGTGCCTACTTTTACTCGTCGAGCGAGAGAGAGAGAGAAAATCCAGTCCTTATTTGTCTCAATCCCCTTTTAAAAGTTTCCCGCTGTGTTTTTCTTCAAGCATGTATTGCCAAACACATATTTATTAAATTCATTTTTAACTATACTATAATAAAGTCTATAAATAATATTTTCCTTCTTAAAACAGATCTAACTTGGAACCTAATTCACTTAGTTTCACTTAATACGTACGCATTTAACGAGCTAGTTTAGTACCTATTTATAGGCAATCTTAGCATGGACTTTGTAAATGTCACTAAGTTTGCCCGGTTCAAACTTATACTAATTATACGAGAAATAATCATGCCGACCAATTACCACAGTTGTTCCAGTACTTACTTACTCATAAAAAGCACAGTTCATTAGTTAAAAATGTTCTTTCTCGACGTAAGAAACCACTTCCATCAACTTTCAATTTGCAGTAATTCATCGTTGCTTATATGCGTTCTTCGTTTTCTTCGCTGTGACGGCTATATATCAATCAAATTATTGCAGGCCATTCATTTCAATTCCTAGTCGTCTTCAATTCTTTTTACCAAAGTAGAAAAGTCATCCTTCCAAACCTGAATTAAATAACTCTAATTCAATAATCAGCTTTTTTCTGTTAAATTATGTTAAAGAAACTTGTTTCCAATTGAGAAATCGTTTTGTAAACGGAGCATTTTATTTTTTCACTGCTCACTAGTCCCGTAATTTCCTGAACCTCCATTTCCGCATTTTTTTTCTTATAAAGGTATTTTTATCTTTGTATATTCTCTCCATTAGTCGCCTTATCGCGTTAAATAGTCTTTTTATCGCTTTACGGTAAAATAAAACATTATCTATCGGTAATTACGTTGGGTTACAAAAATGTTTATGATCGTTTTGCACATCATTTACATCCTTAACGAGTATTGCCGCATTGGTTTTCATCGTGTTTTGATGTTTATGCACCTATGAGTTGATTGCAAGCAAACACTTGGTTTTTGTTTTGTCTCGCCTCTGATGCTTTCGCATAAGTTTATAGCTTCTTTTTTATCGTAGCTTTTAATTATTCTTCTTTAAAGCTGTACCCTTATCTTATCATATGCATAGCTTAAGTCTCTAAATCCGTTACTGCTACCCTTTGTCCTTTAATTTTCTTGTCCATTTTACTCTCTTTCATCTGTTTGTTTGCATTTTTGTTACAGACTCGCTAAACCTTTACACCTCTACTTCTTTATGTCACACCAAGTAACTTTTGATTGCTTGACCCACATTTGTTTCTTTTTTCTTCTGCATTATCTGGCTCGACTGGTGAAATTTTAAATTTAACTCTGACTTTACCAAAAATATTTTCCAATTAATAATTTACAACCAAACATCCATTTCAAACTTTATTTAAGCTTTCACTTTGCTTGCCCCTTTTTTAAATTTCAATGTATTCTTTACTATCTTTCTTTACATGTATTTTTTTTTTCAATAGGTATTCTATTTCATGAAAAAAACAATATTTTCATGCAGTTTTTTTACATTTTTCTACGATCGTTGATATGGCTTTAAAAATAAAAATTTTAAAATCCCATTAATAATTTTCAGTGATTCCTACTAACCCTTTAGATTTCATAAAATGTAATTAATTGCACAAAACCATATTTAGTTTATTATTTTTCGTATCATTCGACTTATTCAAAATAATATAAAATCACATATTTCGCACCAAGTTTATTTGCATCACTGCCACTAGAAGAGGGGCTTATATTTATACGAATAAACGTTTTCAACGCTAAGCATAACCTTTTATTTGACTAGTATTCGGCAATTCAGAGCAGTCGCTCAAAATATATGAGACTATCCGTCGAAGAGGAAATTCAAATTCACGGATATCGACTGATCAATAATCATAAAATCACATCTGCAGACAGTCCGCGTTATTTGTCAATTTCCACAAGAGCATAAAACTTATTCTTCATTGAACCTTTTACATATAACTTAAGTGTTAAGTAATATTTTTAGAATAGCAGATTTTATTCGAAAAGGTATAGTACAGGGTGGCGTGTACTTGTTGATATTATACTTGAAAAAATGCAGGTGTAGAAAACTCGAGCGCGAGTATCGTGCGAGAAAAATGAGTAATCGTGGGAATGACTAATTGCTGAATAAATCGTCGCGAAGTCTGTTTTACTGTCACTTGAATAGGTGAGCTTGATAAACGTTTAAATAGCTTTATCTGCAGAATCGTGAATCATTCGCATTCGAGGAATCGCGGAAAAAAGTGAAAGGCGAGAGAGACAGAGAGAGAGAGGGATTCATGTCTGGGGCAAAAATTAGTGAATGCGTCACGTGTTTAAACATATAAATAATCTTTCATTTGAATCAGTAGGGAATTGCTGATATCAATGTGTGTACTAAACATTAAGGCGTTTCTTGATTTCAATTCCAAGTTACGCTTACTGGAATTAAATGATTTTTTCAAAGCTATTATAGTTTTCCTGCTACTTATACCAACCATCTTTGTAAATTTATTAAGGTTATATTGTAGGTGTTTAACAACAATGAGCGAGCAATTATAATTAATTTCAACACGTTCGATGAAAGCAACAGAGCTTCCCGAAATACCTTCAAATTAATTATAATTACTGACTTATCGACGTACAACCAACCCTAATGCAATTACGTAACTTTGTTCTAATCATAGATTTTGTAATAAAAAACGTGATGTTATGAAAATTAAATTATGCTTCTGTATGTGACCTACTTACGCGAACAAACAGAAGCTAATATTTTATTACACAAGATGTGAAATATGAAAAAATGCCGACTCAGTGAAATTCGTGTCATTTCGCATGATTGTATTTGAATACAGTGGTTCAAGGGAACTACTTTTTATAACTTCAAGGTAAGAGATTGCAATTTACTACTTTTTGGTATACATTTAAATCCTTTTTAACGTGTACATAAAATGTAATATTTATGTAAAGTACGAATACTTTTCTCTAAAAGTTTATTTAAAACCGAGCCTCGTCAGGAATCGTAAATTCGTTAAAAACAAATATCCGAAATACGCGAGTACAAATAATATATTGAAGTATACAATATTCATTGTATTCGTGCATTATTCGCTTAAAAAAAATGTTCCAGAAGTATTGAAATAATGAAATTACGTCAATTTTTTAAAATGCTATATTAGAACCTTATATACCGCCACGCTTGTCATCCATTTTCCACCAGATTTAACAGCTTAATAAATTATTATTATCGTTTCCAACAGTTTCGCTCCCGAAAAAAAAGGCGAACCGATTTAAAACCAAGACAGACACACGCACACATACACATATTTTGCATACACGAGATAGAAAGGCGGTTAAATAAATACGGTACACTTAAAGCTACGCGAGAAAGAGATTTTTCCGCCCAGCTGCTGCCACTGTTATCGATAGACTCTCTTCAGCCTGTGATTCATAATTATAAGATCGCGCGCGAGTGCGAGTATGTATATATATATACGCGCGCGCCACAAAATTTATCGTCTCGTCGAGCGAGATATAAATTTGCGGGCGCGATACATTAGACATGCATTCCGCGCACGGTAATTAGCAGATGTGATAAGGCAAAAAAGCGCTCGAGCTGCTCTCTTTTGCGCTGCTTATGTTATCGCGTACTTGCGGAGCGGCGACATTCTTTGAATAGCGATCGCGTGACGTAACGTATCCGTATGTATGTGTGTGTATGTGTGTGCGTGCCTTCTCAGCGATTAGCGAAGCACTTGCCGGAGCTTCGAAATTATAAAGAGCTAAGAGATAAGTGAGTAAGTGGGTGCGGAGAAATGGGAAAGGCTGTAGGGATGCGATGGACGGTTGGATGAGTGGAAATTACCGAGGGAGTATTTTTTTTCTGTTGAGAGATTGGAAACGATGTTTGCGCTTTTCGATATTTTGTGCGAAATTCGAGAAAAATTTATTTGGACTTACATTTATATTTACAATATTTTTTTTAAAAATAGCCATAAATAATGATGAGCTTTAATCTACTGAAATAACGACCAAACATTATTATGTGTATTTCACGAAAACACATTAATATCGAGCAACCCTATTTTTAATTCTTTGTGCTCGTTGCAGAAAACAGAAAAAAGAAATAGATAAAAGAATAAAAAAAATTATTTTTTTCGCGATATTTTGCATTTATTCGTTCTGAAAAAAGCAGTATGAAAAATTCTTGGTTCTCGAATAGCCAAATAGAATATTTCTGTTATAGCAGGGAAAAAATTTCAACCGGAACTTTTATCGATAAAAATTTTATCCTCCTCGCAAAACTGTTTTATGCACCTGTTATCATTTGTTTTTCAAATTCCAACGACATGTCGTCACTAAATAATTATTTGGAGACAAAGTCTAGAATTGATTTATTCCACTTGTGCAAATTTCACAAGATTAGGAACTTTACATATTTAAAGATTGGAACTTTTTATAGCAGAATGTATCCAAAAAATATTTCATTTTACAATCAGGAATGCGATTTAAAAACTATATGTAATAAAGTTCAAAGTTTATTTAAAAAATGTTGAGTATACATTTATTACATCTCAAACAAGTTTTAAGCATCAAGTATTCTAAAATAATCATACTTAGTTTTTATTTGCTTTCTTTTATGGAACTATAAATTGTTGCTATAAAGAAGTTTTATTTTATAAGAAAATCGTACTCATATAAATTTTAATGCATTGCAGGAAAGTGTCTTACTTGCTTATTCAGGCAATTCAGAATCCGACCAGAAAGGTAAACAAAAATACAAGAACGTTGACACATTCTTGGCAAGCGCGTATACATTTCACCGTCATTTCATTGCGTGAAGAATTTAATTTGAAAAATTGTACACACACACACACCCACGCACGCATACATATATATATATATATATATATATACACACAACTTTTTTTAATAATAATTAATACATTTAGTTGTGAAAGGCTGTTAATTACTTTATGAATATGCATTTTAGCGCTGACTAAATATAAAATCACATTCAGCTTTAATTAAAAGTTTGGACTTATAAATCCTATTAAAACCGACCGAAATTCAGAATTCACGTTAATATAGAATTAAAAGCAGGCCTCTAAGACTAGACATTTTAAAACGATAATAATAATATTTAGTTCTACAGCGAAATGGTAAGCCATTTATTTAGCACGACACTAGCCTATCTTTTGAAATTTTTAAAATCTCCTTCCTGTCCCGTTGATTCCGACTGTAAATTACAAACATATTAAAAGTTGGCTACCCAAGTTTGGGACACGATAGCTTTATTCTTAAACATTCTAAATTTCTTTCATTCTCACTTTTACTTACTTAATTTAATGGTATGCTAAATCCAATAATGGCTATATGATATTTACATAATCATGAATAGAGATTAGAGATTGTAATACAGGGCCAACATAGCGCATGAATAACCAAAGAACTTCAACGCTTTGTACAGATTAGACATGCTTTATGCATTTTATGCATGGAAATTATGAAATATTTCTTAAAGTTTGTCCACCAAGCTTCTCTGGTACATAAAAATTTTTCATTAGACAAACGAAGATCGGTGATTCATCGACATGTATTATCGACGACACAAGCATCAGATTCAATATTGAAACTCTTCGGCACTTGTATTAAAGTTTTTTTATTTATTATTACCAAACAGTAGGCAATTGTAGGTGCAATTATGACCAACAATATTTAATTACAGCTTCTGCGTATAACAAGTTCGAAACTTCAACCGCCGGTATACCTATGTAACGAGCGTATAATTTTTTAATTAATTCTGGCTTTAATTAATTCAATGTTTTTGCTCTCTTAATACCGCCTTTCTAATATTACACTTTTTTAGGTTTAGCTGGAATTAATGCAATATAAAAGCAAAAGAAGAAAACCCAATCTGGTATGAATGTCGAAAGTTTATTTCACGAGATTCATATTCATTATTACATCCTATTGTTACAGTTGGAAATTTGAACTTTCATTTATATTATTCTACTACAATTTATGTTGTATTATTGTTTACGGTTATTTATATTTTAGAATATAAATCAATTTCTACAATATACTAAATTTTTATAATGCCGTCACAGCACAGCGTTTTTTAAGTGATTCAGAGCTTTTGATATCGGATATAGTTGAAAAATTCGAAAGTTTTCACGAAGTAAAGACATTCTGACGTAATAGAATCTCGGATCAAGAAAAATCACGTCATAGATGAACCCCGGGTCGCAGAGAGAAAAGCGATCCCAGTCTACTCGTGCCCATCAAAAAAGGCGCACACGAACCTCCCATTCAAGCCAACGTCGACGGCTATAACGGCACGACCTTCTCGATTCGTTATCACATAATAAATCCGCAAATCAAAGAGCGAGCGTTAATTAATTTGTGTCAACTTTAATAGACAGAATATTTCCCTTTCATATCTCTCTCTCTCTCTCTTTCTCTCTCTCTCTCTCTCTCTCTCTCTTTCATTAACTCTCTGCGAGATATATTTATGATGTTAGTGTATAGGAGGGACGAGCACATCATCCCGTATAGAAGGCAACTGGGCTGGTTGTGCGTTGATGCTCGAAGGATGTATTTTGCTTCAGTAATTATGTATAAAATCCTTCGTTTAAATTAACACCAGAATTTAGCAACTTTCTTCAGCAGGTACCAGCCCGGAAGCACTAGTAGGGATGTTGTACAGGAGTTTTCAATACCATGAGTGCGCACGGAAACTGGAATAAGATATTTCTATAAGTGCAATAGTGCTCGCTTTTAAAACTTTGATCTTGATTCTTAGCTAGTGACTTACACTCCACACTTGGGGTCAGACTTTTGTGTGTTAAATTATTTTTTCTGTCCCGTACCACCTATATTTTAAAAGCGTAAGTGTATTTATTGACATGAGTGGACAATGGTTTTTTAAATTTTTAACTTAAGACTGATAGATATAGACCGTTTCGTATTTTATTATTTTGTTCATTTGTATTTTTCTTCTTTTTTTTTAAGAAACTCTATGATATTGCTGTATAGTATAATTTTTAAGACCGACTCATTTACCCAAGACTATGATATCATGGAATGACTGATTATTGTACATAATATATGAAAAATTACACTGCATGAAGCTCTGTACAAGCCTGAACATTTTTCTAAGATTTTACAAATAAACATGAATCTATATCTCTCTCTCGGTCTCGTGAACTCGTTACGCTTGATTTGCTTCGCCTGCTCACTCTCTGATGTTTCGTGTGTTTTGCCGCTATTTGCATAGGGAATCTCGTTATATATACCAGCCGTCAAAATTTGGCAGCCCATAAGTCAATTCGCTCAATGATGGCTTGATGCGAGCGAGTAAACAACCAAAAAAAAAAGGGATGGCCAGAAGCAAGGGGCGAGGGCAAACATCAAAATTTCACCTGGAAAATTACTTTGATCTATGAAGCGGCTGGGGGTAAAAAGTCAGTCCACCAAATAAATGTGCAATTTAGTCCCGCTCGCGCGTGTTTATGCACCGAGTGCTGCTGTTATATACGGAAGATTCTACATCAAGATCTTTTTCGTTTTTTATTCAAACAGCGTACGCATTTGAATTGCTATTATCCTTTTTTCTTTGTTTACAAAAATTTCTTATACTGAAACCTATTAACTTTACAACAAAAAACGTTTAAATAAAAGAAGTATTACATTTTCTAGTCTTTAAATCGTAGATAGTAAGGCTTAGTCGAAGAAGCTTCAAATTCAAATTAGAATTTAACACTATTATATATATATATATATATATATATACCCTATCTGGCAATTTCATCGAAGGCTATATAGACAAGTTAATTCGCCGTGGGATGCCCCATGTGCATATCGATCTCTCTTTTGTTTCGAGAGCACGGATAAAAATAAAAAATAGGGGCGGGCGCGACGAAGGAGAAAATTCGGAGCCTGCTCTAGCGCTCACATGTTGTTGTCGCAGGCTACACACACACACACACACACACACACAGGCAGCAAGAGTGCGGAGGCGTCGTGTGTACCCTCGTTTTTCCATCCTCATAATAATGACTTTACAAGCTCGACGGCGGATTAGTGTCTCTGCGCTACCGGTCGCTTGTCAAGCGCTCAGCCGCGTGGGATTGAGAGAGGGCGTGTACGTGTACTCGGACTACGGGACAGTTATCGACGAGGAATAAACCTCCGCTGCTACTCAGCTGATCCCTCACTCGCGCGCGAGCGTTTGCGTATACGCGGAAAATTTCACTTCTCAGAAAATCGGGGCTTTTCTAGATTACTGGGTTACAGTGAGAGAGAGAGAGAGAGAGAGATTTTTCTTGGAAAATGGAAATGAGAAAGTTTGCGGTTAGGTGAATACTGTTTGGTGCTGAAAGAGGATGCTTTCAGGTTAATCTTGGCTTATGTAATGCTGTTGAAATTGCAGATTGTTTAGCACGATGTATGATAGGTAAGTATACTTTTATTCTTTGTCTGCAAGTCGTTTTTGATTTTTCATAAAATGGGTGGTAAAATACTATCGTTATGTCTAAATTTGTTCAAGTGGATTTGTTATTTTCAGAACCTTCCGTAATTTGAGGGCGCGGAATCGTGTGCAAGGTATTGAGACAGATGACTGATGAAGGCTATCTATGATTGACTCGTAAAATCTGTTATTTTTTCTATTGGAATTCGATTACCATTGTATTTGTGACGTCTACACTCTACGATCCAAGTAATCCGTGTCGAAATTCGAGCTAATCTGATCATTATCTGAGAATCAAAACTGTTTTGGGAAAAATTGTCTCGTGTTTTGGGTGAGAGAAAAATTATCGCGGTGGTAAATCGCTTCGAGTTGACGTGTTTACTTATAGCGGCGCTCGAGATAAATTTGTGTGTTGGTCGTTGGAAGAGCAATGTTTTGACTGAATTTTCAAAATATGACGATAAAGGACATATACGTGGCGCGTTAAGAAATCAACATTCAAATTTATCACCGCTCGATCGATAAAAAAAATATGAGTAATCCGCTCTCGAGCGATAAATTTATCCGGGCACTAACAAGCTGAATTTCTTTTTATTTTACACGATTTTAAAAAAAGAAAGGGATCGGTACGTAAATTTTCCGTTTCAAATAAATCGGGAGTTTAATTATATGCTAGTTAAAATAAATATGGCTTAACCGACCCATCATCATACTTGCCTTGTTTAAACATTTGCTTAAAATGCAAGAACGTGTCGAAAGCTCGCCAGAAATAAATATAAAAATTTTTAAAATAAATATTCCATTCCAATACGCAAATACAGGTCAAACACCAAAATAGCTTAACAAATTCAGAAATATTTCAGCTTTGATTTAGCGGTCTTTTGAAATAAACACTTTTTCACGTTCCAATTGTTATTTGCTTTATAATAAAACAATACTTTCACACGTACAATGATTTCATCTATCATTCTCTCGTACACGAGTCAAATACACTTTACACTCGAGATACAACAACATGAAAACAAACTGCAGAATAATCAATTACCTCGCAAAACAATCACTTTTCCAGCACAGGAAAGCCCGGAGAGCACGTAATAATCAAACAACAGTTTGCGTTCGGCCGAGTGCAAAAAAATAAAAGAAGATGAAGAGAAGGTAGAGCGAGCAGCACCCGAAGTTTGCTAAAACGCTTTCACCGCTAAAAGGTTAATCAACTAGATTCGCTATTTGCATAATTTTCCGCTCGCTTCAATAGGCTATCGGAAATTTCTTGGGGAGGGTAAGGGGCCCCGGTATGTTTGAACTTCTTCAACGGTATCAATTAGCCGAGCCGCTTCTGCGGCCGGTAGCGTATAGCGATTTCCTTTTAGAGCACTAATCGCGCGGACCGATATCGCTGGGAAAACAAGCTCCAGCCCCCCCGGCCTTCTGCGCTTTTTTGTCTGTGCCCGCGCCCCCATCAATTTCTGCGTAATCGACGTGCAACGGCCGAGAGAGCGCCTTTCAAATATCAGACCCGATCCCGTTATACGCCAAATTATTTCTCGGCGGAATACTCAACAGCCGGAGTGCTCAGCTAATTTCTGCGAGCTCATTAATAAAAGTGTAATGATGAAAAGCAATCGGTATCGTTCTCTCTCGGGGATTATACGATTTTCGCTGATTATTCTTACGATAATCACAACTACTCGTGCGCGTCTTTGTTAATTTGTGGAAAAGATTGAACCTCTTAAAAGAATTTATAAAAGAATTAGTTTGAAACTTTATACTAAAATAATATTTATCACGTAATGAAATCAGCAATAAGTTTCATAATTATAAAAAGTAAATCAGCAATTCGGAGGCAAAAACATCAGTTCCACGGCGATATCCCTTTCATCAATAGACAAGCTAATTAACACCTTTCGCGACCAAAAAAAAAAAGAGAGAAAGCCCCGAAGCAACGAGTATACACTCGAATAAAATGTATCAAAATTCAGGAGGAAATTCCATCGGGTCTAGCTCTCGAGTGATTATTCGCAGACACGCTCGCGGAATGTTCATTAGTTGGCACCAATGATAAGTCGCATTCCGCCGCGCGCCGAGAAGGGAAGATAGACCCGAGAACCCGTGTGCACACTTGTCTACTTGTGCGGGTGTATGAATCAAAAGCACACGATATATCGGTCTTTGAGAGCGCGACGGATATATACGGGAGAAAATTCATGCTGACTCTTGGGGCGTTGGAGTATACACGTGTATAGATGCCGAGCGCGAATATTGCACTCTCGGCCGAGCCAATAAATTCATCGTCGATTAAAAAAGAGGAAAAAGCTTGGCGCGCGGAGGAGAGAGAAGGGGATGTTCTCGGGATTGTTGGTCGTGCCGAGCTTTCATTTTTCCTTTCATTTAGTTTTAATCGATTGGATTTATTGCCGATTTTCTCCATTTTTTTCCTCGATGTAATTGATATCGTGTGCAGGGTTGAATCGAATAAAAATGAGGCGACGACTCAGATGGATCTAATGAGACTGTTTATATTATGAACTTGTAAGGGGGTGAAATAATGGTTTGGCAAAAGTTCGTTTTGAAAGGGTGCTTGGTTGGATTGGAACAAATGAAACGGTTTCTGAGAAGTATTCTAAGAAGGATTAACTTTCTTTTCAAGCATACACCATTTGTTTATTCATTGTAATAGTAATTATATACGGGGATTCGTTACTTCAATTATTAGTAGAAAATAGAAATTGAAAATAGAGACTGTCGGAATGTATAGCTACAACAACAAAAAATCTCAAAAAATGTATCCGGCCCGTGCGAAGAAAAAAAAAAGAAGTTCGTCCGCTGCCTGTATAATCGATTTGGTCAACCAGGGGTAAGAGAGCAAACGACTACGTGCACCAAATAAATTTCGAGCTCCGCTTATTCGCGCCCCAGTTTTCTCAAACTTCTTCTCGGCTCTGTGTTGGTTTAATTAAATGACTCCTCGATGGCTCGCATGAGAGGATATCGCACACCGCCGATCTTGGGGTCGGGTCGAATTCGAGAGAGTCTCTCCTTCGCTTCTCTGGCAACTCGCTCAATACAAAGTGTATAGCTAGGCGATCGTGGCTAATTAGGGCGCAATACGTCGGTGGTTGGGAAATTTGTTTCTTTATCAACAAGTATAGGAATTATTGCGATTCTGTAAATTGGATCGATGAGATAGAGAAGTTATCTTCGTCGCGAAATAAAATAGCATATATCCTTTTGATTTGTTTCGCTAACAGGACCTGTGCGAGCTTTTAGATGATGAGAAACATCCATTCGATTCAAATAGAATTCCCGAGCAGTTATTGATTGTGCACATGAAACGAATTTCCATAGAATTTTAAGAACTATTTTCACGTGCCCATAGACACTAGTGGCAAATACAATCTAAAAATGCAATTCCACATATTTTTATTGCACTCGATAAACCAATTCCAATGTTATTCGCACCTTCCATCAGTTTATTTATATCTCCATGTTTTGTAGAAAGATTATTCTCCAGGTCATATTTAAATGGAACAATATTAAAAAACAAGCGTAAAAAAACTAATAAATCATATTTACAAGTGTTATTCCGTATATGGCAGAAAACAGCGATCGTTTATGATGCCCGTAAATCATTCATTAATTGATCATTTTATTAATTCGCACTTACGTAACGTTGCAGAACACATGTCAAATGATAATGGCCATAACTCACCTGAAACATAAAGAAAACACCTTTAGATATTTATTCCAATATTTGAAATTAATGAAATTTAAAGTTACATCGCGTTTTGTAAGTTGTAATATTACTGTAAAATTAATTTGCAGGATTAATCAAAGCTGCACTGATGAATAAAATACTAATTTCTCTTATTAACAAATTAAATTAAGATATATTACTATATTATAATGTGACATTGTATCAGTGAGCACCAACAAACAAATAAAATGTTGGTAAAAAGATTTATATAATTGTTGTATTATTAAAAAGCTATTGAATTAGATATGTATTTATAAGTAATAGCTTGAAAGCAACTTAAACCACCAAATAACAAAAAATCTTGACCTAAATACAAAAATGTAATATCATTTCAAGATGTAAGATAATACATTATAAATTTTGACAATTTCTTAGAACAATGTACCGTCGAAAACATTCCGTCAGATGCAAAAATAACGGTTTCTCATACACTTATTTTTGCAATGGTAAAACGTCTTTCGAAAATTTTAACAAGATTGTAAATAAAAATACTCTCTAATTTTAAATAAATCTGTATACCTATGAACTTTTAAGAGCTTCTTTTTACGATTGAAATATATTCTTGAAAGAATTTGTTGAGTTGTTTCATAAAATCGAAAGTAAAAATGCTACAACGTTGATAAAACATTTTTTCAACCTTTTTCTGTATAACACTTCTGGTGAAAATTGAATCCGTTTTTATAGGAAAATGGAGTCTGTGCTCCAACGATGTTAAAAAAATATTGTGCTTTTACGATAAAAAAAAGAAAGATTTATTTCTGCACTTTTAAGGCAATCCGAATGAAAAGCTATATATCGTAAACAATAGTTCTCAAAACATTCTATACTACCTGTGTATTCGTCAATTTTATAATTTAATTTTCGTTGCTGAAATCACACAACGTATTGATACAATTTTGATAAACAGTATAAGCCTTTTTGCGTCAAAGAGGTAAATATTCTTACCACCTTTTTCTAAATGATTTTCTCAATATTTAATTCGGATTGTTAAATATATATATCAAGTTTTCTGCACGGAGAGAAATGTTCTAGTGAATACAGGGGAGATAAAAGCTTGGACAGTCCAGATTGGTAAACGCGAGGTCTGGACCGACTAATTTTCCTCCCTATAGGTGCACAATATATTAATTTTCCTCATGCCAGCACTTAAAGTATACACCTTTCTATCCCGGCAACCGGTCGATAAAATGTATACTTTATACCCTGATAAACGCCAATACGAAATGTTAAATTGCCACTTATCCTACTAAAATTTAACATAATTATAACACAAAAGTGTCAATTGTACTAATAAGATAACGTTGTTAAACTGATACTATTTAACTGATTATTTTCAATTCTACAATCTCGGCCCGAAAAAAGTAGTCTCGCGAGAAAGTTCTGCCACACCACAACAATCTCCACATCCCAACTTTCCCTCTTCAAGCCTCCAATAAAAACTTGGCCGTCAACATCTCCGCGGCTTCACTCCCAACCCATTCTCCCTTACCGTCCAAAATAAAAAAGCTCCTGCAAAAACACTGCCAGACTCTGATCGCGGAAGGAAGAAACCGCAGTGCCCAAGTGACGAGCTCCCCGATGCATCCACTTGGATAATATAATATTCACGACTCGCGAGTGCGACGCACGCGTACAATGCACACACGTAACACACGTGCGCGCCACACGCATAACCGCGGCTAATTCATGGGCCTCCAGGGTTGATCCTCCTCTCCCCCCGTTTCTCGGCAACAACCAGAGCTCCAATACGTCGAATGGATTCACGCTGCGGTCGGAGGTATAGGGTACGTCTCTCTCTCTCTCTCTCTCTGTCTCTCTCTCGTTATATGCATTAGAGACACCGCAGGCGCCCGCGCTCGACTTCCAATATATGCTTTTGCATGGGACATGAGGACTGGAGGAGAAAAAAACTGGGCATGTGTGTGTGTGCATATATATGACGAAAGCGATGGTTTACGCGTTAATGCTCCATGGGCGCGCTAATTCCATTCGTTTTCTTTTTGCGGCGATGGTGGAAGAGAGAGAGAGCGAGAGAGAGAGAGCGAGAGAGAGAGAGAGAATGCTTGCGGTCGTTATAGCGGGATGAATTGTGTTTGGATAATTTGCCAGTGGCTCCGAGCGATTTCGAAGGCAGTTATACACGCGCGCGCGCGGCGCACACTCGCTTTGTTTTAATTTATGTTAATAGTTTATGAGCGAGCCCACGCCAGGCGCGGCGGTGTTTGCAGCTTGCCGCCTCTCTCTCTCTCTCTCTCTCTCTCTCTCACTGCTTTTTGCCGCGACTTTTTTATTGCGGCCTCCGCGCGCACGATTATTGTAGTTGCTGCGTTGATGTACTTGCCATAAATTCGTGCATAGGTTAGCATTAACGCGAACATTTATTTGGCATTCTGTCTCACTTTATTACGGCTAGTTATAAGCTTTTGATTTTTCGGAAAATACAATGAATAATGTTCGGTAAATTATTATATAGGTAAATACGCTGAAATTATGAGATCATTGTGATATTATTTACCAAACATCAAACTGTAGAGGCAAAATAAAAAAAGCAAACGTTGGCACCGATGCGACAGACTTATGAAAACCATTTTCAAGCTGAATTTCAATAAGAAACCCTATTTACTATAAGTAATGACGTCATCAGAACTGCATACAAAATAGAACGTTCAGCCAAGCTGTTATAGGCCACTCGAAGATGCAAGTTTCCTTCCGCGTCTATTCCCAGCACTCGTCGATCGACTCTGTTTCTCCTCAAGCTTGCAGTGAGAGAGAGAGGGAGAGAGGGAGAGAGGGAGAGAGAGAGAGAAGTACGTCAGAGGCCTATAACATGCATGCGCAAGGCTAAGCGTCCGCAACCCGGGCTAACTCTTTCCGGCCTGCTTGGCGCACCGAAAAGATAAGTGGCGTTATGCAGCTGCTGCCGTTGTTGGCCCTCCCGCAGTGGTCGAGCCAGCTGAGCGAGCTCGTGCAGCCGTATACCAAAATTAATACCGCAACTCCCCCGCGATCTAATTATTCCGAAAGGTCGGACAACCCGTTCCGCTTATCTCTCTCTCTCTCTCTCTGTCTCTCTTCAAGGCAGAGCTTTGCAGGCTTTGCTTTATACCTACGCGAGATTGGTCATGCGGAATTGCAACTATGCAGGCAACGACGACCACGACGACGACGACGATGATGATGATGTTGCGGTTGATTCGACAAATCTATCTCTCTCTCTCTCTCTGCTCCGACTCTGTTTGCACGCTGGGGGATATATAGGAAGCGACGTTTCCAGACCTACAATATGACTATTCTAGTGTGCGCGTATATACGTGTGTCTGGATGTGCTTGGCGTGTTACCTCCGTTTTCTGGGTGTGCAGCGGGAAATTGGCTTAGGTAAGGATCAAGAAGCGTCGGCGAGATTGTGGAATTGATGGGCCGGGTTCGGTCGACTTGTCAGTCAGGAATGCGACTGGCAAAATACACGGTGTCGACCTCCAGCGATGATTATTCGGGTCACTACCGCGACGACCGTAATAATTGCCTTTCCATCCGTCACATCCAGACGTCACGGCTTACGTATACGAATGTGTGGAGCGAAACAAGAACGGAAGGACTGCGAGAAGGTGACGGTGGGTGCATCGATGTACCCAAGATTCTGATGCTCCGCGACCATGTGATCCGATGGTTTTGGCAATTGTATCTTTGTGGTGCTAGTTGAGTGATGAATGAATGAGCAGCTTGATGTATCGATAAAGTCATCGCTGTGGACCAGCATAAAACAGGTGAGAGCGATATAAAAATAAATCAACATGGACAATGAATTCAAGCGGTTTAACGTTCTAATTTATCGGAGAAATGCAGCAGGCGACCAAATCAATATAACGACCGGATCGGCTGGCGCGCGCGTTTCTCGTGCATGTTAAAAAAGCCCTCCACCTCTCTATCTCTCTTTCGCTCTCTCTCTCTCTCTCACCCCACCTCTCCACGTCCTTTTCACTTAACGGTTTTTCACGATTTTTCTTCTCTCCAGCCCATTCTTTTTATCCTAGGAGACTTTAACCAAACTCCTACGCCACCGTCGCTGCGCTCACGCAGGCATATAACGTTGATTTATCGGCAAACGTGCGCGAGGAAAACTTTGGCACGCGCCGAGCTGAACGCAGCAGCAGCAGCGGCACCACCTTGAATTCTCCCTGTCTCTCTCTCTCTCTCTCTCTCTCTCTCTCTCGCTCGCTCTTGTTCTCTCCTCTACGACATTTATGACAGCTCCAATATTCCACACGAGCTACTAACTTTTCAATTATTGCGCTCTGGCTCATTGGCTGCTCATAAATTTCCCATAACGCCGCGCGTCCCACAGGCTTTTGCCTAGCCGAGCTTAAAGCGTTACGCGGAAGGCGCGCGACGCTTCGAATCCGCTTGTTTGATCTGTGTAAGCGAATATGTGATTCGGCCCGCGAGGAGCAGGAGGGGGAAAAAGGTGGATTCTCGGCATAAATGTTATCGATTGGAGACAGTTCAAATATTGAATGTGACGGGAAAATATATAGTGGAAGTTTCGGCGGACTCTTTTGTTTGGAAAGGGAGAGGTTCGCAAGTATAAAAACATGTTATTGAAAGATTAATATTGTGTCGTTGAAAAATATAATTTGAAATACAGCAGCGGTTGCAGGCAGTACAAAGAAGGTTTATTTCATAGTAACTAAGTTCGATGGACAATTGTAAACTATCGAACAATTTTTTGAAGTAAACCGAACTGTAAAATGGATTTCAAACCATATTCAAGCCAGCATTTAATTTAGACAATAGACGTTTTTTCATTACTCGAATTAACCAGCTCCCAAGGTTGTACCTGTTCACTGATACAACCACATCGATTCAGTTCTCTTCGCTGGCTGACTGGCTCTGCACTAATAAACAAATCGTTCGCTATCCATCTCCCGTAAAGCACTTTACCGCAAAGCGCGCCTCTAAACCCACTATAAAAGCAGCACTCAAAGTCCAAAAAGAGAGCCGCAAGATAAACATTCCAGAGCCAGCCGTTATGATATTCCACTTTGGCGACACAAGAAGGTGCACCGTGGCAGCGTCGTAGGCCGATGTCTTCCTCGCATCGCGTCGCCAATCTAAGCGGCAAAAAGCCCGGGACACCCCAAGTTATAACGTCGCGCGCGCTTCCGCAACAGCGTCAGCAGCAGCATAGCGTTGTAACAACGTTGGTATGTATACGCAAGGGGGATGAGAGAATAGCGGCTGCTGTTGCGGCGATGAAAACTCGTCAACTCGAGAGTGAGAGAGAGAGAGAGAGAGAAAGAGGAATTCCCGAGAGACACGAGAGCGCCGAAGGCACTCTTTCTCTCGTCCTCCTCTCTGTTTCTGATGCAATTAAAGCAGGAATAATGAAAAATGAAAGGAGCTTTACCGCGGCTCGCGCTGCTACAACTCGTAAAAGTCAGACCGAGAGAGAGAGAGAGAGAGAGAGAGGATGTAGCAGCTCGCCTTCTCTCTCTCTCTCTCTCTCTCTCTCTCTCTCTCTCTCTCTTGGCAAAATGAAAAGCAACGTTTATTGCATTCCGCCGTGCCGCGAAACGCGGGGGCATTATGCGCGTATCTTTCGCGTGAATAGGAGCAGCGAGACAAGCCGCGCCGCGCGCGTGTGTATACGGGACTTGAGAATGTCGAGACGCGCGCGGTAAGCGAAAATTTTCACTCCCCGCGTCGATTTTAATGGAGTGCTATATGCGCGATGCTTCTGCTTGTTGGTGTACACGTTCATACAGGCAGTATTACCCGGTAGCAGCAGCCAGTGGTATAGCGTGTGCAAAGAGGAATGCTTTCGATGGGGGTAGAGAGACGTGCGGGAGAGAGAGAGAGAGGAAGTAGTTCGGGTCCGACGTTAAAATGAAACGAGGCATAACCGCGAAAGTGCGATACTCGCCGTGCGTGTGTATTATGCGTCCGTGCGTGGGTGTGTGGGTGTAGAGGCAAGTTCGAGCAGTCAGCGTTTGTAATGATGCTTCTCGTAGGTTATGCTTTTGCGCCAGCTCCGTAACGCCGCTCGCGCACTTATTCTCATTTGCTTGAGAGGAAAAAGCGTATATCACAATAACCCTATCTCCAACCCCCTCTTAGATTGAATCTTATGGAGTGGGAACTCGAGTCTGTTGGGCATGAAACGGGAAGTCTGCAGTTTTGAATAAGTTATTTACGATTGATGGCGCGTAATGGAAAACTCTACTTGCGGTGCAGTGTAAATTTATGAAATGCAAAGGTTTGAATGTTGATACGTTTTATTGGAAAGTCTATATATCGTTAGTTGGTATGTATGTAATATTTACTGCACATCTCGTTGTAATATGGATTGTATTTCATGTAGAACTATAGTACGAACGTTGATGCACATAGTAACTCTACGCAGAAACTGCTGAGATGTAATACGTGTACATTTCATCAAAACCTAATGTTTCGACCTACATTACGTCTATTTATGCTAATTAATATTTTTAATAGCTTTGAAATTTATGAAAAAGTTTTAAACCAAAAGAGCCTGATCAATCGTTGTTTTAAAAGTTACTGTTTCCATGTTGAACCAATTAATTTTCCTATAATTCATACGAGTTCGATGGTTACATATCCAGCATCGATCCGCATCATTGAGCAAGTATAAGGTTGTCCTTGATCCAGTAATTGCAATTCTTTCGCGGCACATAATTTCGTGGTATATTTTTTGCACATGAGATTCACAAAGAAAATGAGCCACGTCGACTCGTTCGCCAGCGCAACGTTTTGCCGTATATTACAGAGCGAGACGCCGACTAGAGTGGAAAACCAGCTCCTCTATACCTATATACACCGGTAACAATTCGAGTTCATCCAAGATTAAGCGAGTATCTCTCGCGGTATAATTCGACCGATAAGTTTTACGAGGAAATGACCGGTTAATGTTCCAAGTATAATACCGCGCAGAGAGAGAGAGAGAGAGAGAGAGAGAGAGAGAGAGAGAGAGAGACCGGCAGCTGTAAGGATAAGAAAAGAAGGATATTATACTCGATCACGTGCATGAATGATCGTTCCCGACGCGGCGCAATTCGCTCGAAATTGTAGGTTCGCGCACTCGGAGCTGCATATCAATAAAATCCTCTCGCTCGACACCGTGAATTACAACTCCAGACCAACTCTCGTATACCTTTCCCTCCCCTCCTCACGCTCTCGCTCGCGCACTCTGCACCGCAGCAGATTCAAAGATGTACGGTGCCGCTGATTTTGAACATTTATCGCTTAGTAAAATAAGGAAGAAGAAAAAGTAGCCGCATAGCCGAACTTATCGTGCATGCGCGTGGTAAATAGACGGCATAGTAGCTGGAGCTGCTCATATGCATTTATGCATGTAGGCAGAGAGAGAGAGAGAGAGAGAGTCGAGGCGGTGTGGGTGCACAGTGTTTGATTGATAGGGCATGTACACATTCGGGGGCGCTGTTGAATGAACCGCCCGGGCCATATGCACTCGGCCGATTGAATGGAAGAGCCGTTTGAGCGAGTTACCCGTGTGTGCTTGGACACACACACACTATGGCGCCCCAGTGCCTGATCGTGTGTATTCGTCGAGGAGCGTCGGCTCATAATGCGGGACGAAATGATTAGCCGAGAGAGAGAGAGAGAGAGAGTGAATTCTCGAGTAATTCATAACCGCACGCACCGCAGCTAAATTCACGAGAGCGAAAGGAGTAGTCGCGACTCCCCGTTCTATTAGTTTCGCCAACTGGACGAATGACAATTTGCGCAATTGTTAGCAGGTTTCCTACTCACTTTGCGATAAATTCATTTCTTTTGAGTTTTCGGGGAAAAGTAATTTGTGCATTAACAACGAGTAAGTACAAATATGTATTTATTTTTTAATGGGTGAAGCATTGAAACGACACGAAATTCGCAACAGTCGTTGAGCAAATAATTATTTATTTATTTAGGGAATATCGATGGGCTCGCAATTCGAGGAATTTGAATGCGCATTCGGCCCTCTTTATTTACGAACTCATCGCGATTTCCTATATAATCAAATAGTTATTTACTTATTAATTATCCCATATTACACAAATATGAGGTTACCTAAGCAATCGGCGGAAAATTGCAATCTGCAACGATTCACGTTTATTTCGAATCGTTGGAATCCTTGATTGGTAAAAAAAAATACATTTTTGTACTCGCTGTCAAGACTTATTATTTTTTGTTTTCTCGTAAACCCAAAAGTACGCAAGTTTTTACAAAGTGACTGCGAAACCTGCCAACGATTCCTCAAGTCTTCGTCGATGGTAATTATAGTCTTGGAAGTACATATGTACGGAAATGTATATATATATATGGACCAACGATTAACCGTGGATGAGCGTATTTACGTCACTAGTTTCGCGCGTTTGCTTCTAGCGCCTAGCTGGTACTTTTCGAGAGACCGCGGATGACATTGAATGAAGGTTGATATCTTATCTCGTGATTCTATAAACAGAATGTGATGTGTAGATAAGAGAGGAGATTGTTACCTGCGTCGAGTTATCGCTAATATACTACGTGTACATTTGAGAGTGGAATGTGGTCGCATGCAGTGCAAATATCGCGCGCGAACTTTTTTTTTTCGGTATTTCGATAAGCAAATGTTTCAGCCGTGTATCATCTGTCGAATATATATATACATTTCAACTGGATATCAAACTTAAACTTGTTGCGATTTTCCAGTTTGGTTTCAGTTATTATTTTTATAAGCAGTCATGCGATAGACTGAATCGTGGGGATTATTCATGGAAAATGGAAATAGCGTGATTGAAAAGTTATTATTATCTGAAACATTTGTGCGCAATTTATTTATGTATCTTCGTCGCTGTGTAAATTTCATAAAATGCATTTTTTGTTATACTGATCAAATTCAGTTTATTGCTGCATATAAGATTAAAATGTTATCGACCAAGCTATTATTGTCACCGAAAAGCTCAACCAAAGATTAATTTTATTTTCTCCATTTCAAATAATTTTTGAACTAACGTAGCAGAATATTTTAACAAATATCTCGCCTTGCTCTACGTAATGAGCAAAACCCACATGAAAAACTTCCAGCAGCCACGAATCATTAGAATCATTAGAATTTCGAATTTCTCACCCCCAAATAATCACCACGATCACCAGCAGTAGCAGCAGGAAAGGCCAAAAAGCATATACTTTTCCTCTTTGTCTTTTTGTCAAGATCACAAAAGGAAGGTAGAGAAAGAGTCGCGGCGCAGGCTGCCGCGCGCTAAAAAATAAAAGGTGTGTCTTTTGAAAGTGATCCGGCGAACCGTCGGCGGGCGTCATAACGAGAGGGAGGAAAAGAGAAAAGCGTCTGGGTGCAGGGTGAAGGTGAGAGAGAGAGAGAGAGAGCGAGCCGTTAATGGGAAAACGCACCTCGGCCGCATTGTGCGCGCACCGCGGTCGGTTGACATATAGCAGCTACCGCCAGCACTGCAGAACCGGCCAAGTCTCTTTTTTCTTCCAACGATGGGCTGCAAGTCGCGCGCCATTCAACATTATGCTCATCCAGGTTTGTAGCACCACACCACGTTTTTCTCTCGAGCGCGGGCGCGTTAAAAAAAAAAGAGACCAGAAGCTGGGGAGCCTGTTGTACACGCAACCAGGGATTCGAGGGTTTCGCGCGCAGCACAGTTTTAATGGGGCGCAGTGCAGCCGGTAATCCGTTTTTACGCGCTCGCTGGAAAATGAAAAATGAAGATGTGCAGGCGTATATGGTTGAAAGAGCGAGAGAGAGAGAGAGGAGCAGAGAGGCCTCTTTTCATCGGCAGAGAGGTTCGCTCGCGTCGACTTGGGCTTTTATGGAGAGCATGCGACAGCCGCGCAGGTGGTGACAAATGTTTGGCAACGGAACGCCGTTGCCGTGTCGCCGCTACCGCGCTAAACGTTGTTACCGAGTGCGAAGTTGAAATAATTTTTTTCCGCCTCGAAAGCTTCCTCGTTCTCTTTCTTTTTTTTTTTTCTTTTTTTTTCTCGCGCAAATCGCGCAGCGACGAATGGCGCCCACTGCCAAGCGAGAGCTCGAGCGAGGAAAAAATTTTTGGCGCGACTGATGCTCTGTTGCTGCGTGGCGCTTTTTTTGTTTTTCTTTTCTTTTTTGGTTGATTTTTGCATACGGGCGGGAGAGCGAAATGGCGCGAAATTAAAACGCTGCTGGAAACGGAATTAGAAGTTTCGCTGAGAGTTTTATGGGATATTGACGTTGTATATTTAGTTTTTTTTTTTTTTTTTAGTGAGATGTAAACGAGACACTGTTGAATTCAAGATTCTGATTTTATGTTTCAAATAGAAACATTTAAAAACTTTAAGAGTGCATTTTTTTATTATTATTTTAGCGCACGTGATAATAACTCAGTTTTAACTTCGATGATTACATTATAGTAATAACATCATAGTAGTATTTCTTGAATATTGAAATTTATTTTACTGTGAAAAATTCAGACTGGTCGTTGAAAAGTATAATGCAATTACGGAATCCATTTTGTAGTGTGGTAATAAAATTTTTTAATTAGTCACTAGTTATCATGATATTTAATCATATTTTTGCTCAAGAGAAAAATTAAGTTAATACATTACGTGCAGAAAATTAAGTTATGATATTGTCAATATGTTAGTTGTAGACAAATAATAAATGAAGTCAAGTTAGATGCCCGTCTATTTTAAGTACTGTCGATATATTTTCGCCTCAAACATTTGCTATTTCAGCAAAATCATATCTCGAATACTAACTCGAGCCGATAGACCTATTTTGATTTCCTTGAAGCCAAAGGTCAGTTATTATCGGAGTCTTAAAAATAAAGCGCGGGACGATCCATTCAGAAATCGGCGACGCCAAGGTATTTATTCTATACCACTTCCTCAGCGCATCGACTTTCTCAAGGTGAAAAAACTTTTTGAAACGCATGCTATTTTTACAATGCTTAGAAAAAGACTTTCAATCGCTACTAATAATAAAATATTTTGGTTCCTCCGCAAGCGTTCGTACAACCAGGAGTCATACAAAATAAACAAGCGTTCGAATAAAAAAAGGAAAAAGCTGCAAACGCGATATTACCCCTCAGGGGCCGTATTAGTCTCCGCAACTTAATCAGGTTATCCGCGAAAGCTCGCGTTTTCCCAATCGACACCCATCTTTTTATCCCGGAAATAAAAGCGGACCCCCAGTCGATTCAATGGTTGCAGCCGGTAATTGTCATCGCCGTGCACACACGCACACACACACTCACGGGCACGCGCACATCGATTCTCGTCGCGTTTTAAATACCCGGTAACGAGAGGAACTGCGCAGCAGCCGAGAGAATCCGCATCGCGAGTAATTAACCTCGACTCTCTCGTGTTCTGGGCCGATGATAAATTGGGGTTCGTTGACACTCGACACGAGTACACGAGTAGGTATAAAGACGGGGGTATTATTGGCCCTGCGCGCGGTGATGCGAAATTATTTATTAATGACGTCGAGAGCACGCTCTCTGTATCGTAGCAGCTGTTCGGGGGGGATACAGCTCTGTATACGCGCAGAAGAGGTTGTAGACACGCGTGTCGGCACTGCGCTCGCACACACACACACACACACACACACACACACACATCCATACACAATAGTGACTCGCGGTGGCATCGTGCCAACGAACATGCGTGCTGAGGTTGTATGTATATAGATGTTATGCAGCAGCCGCTTCTATGCGGCGCGACCTTTGAATGCCCGGCATTCTTTCAACGCTACACGCTTACCCGCACACACACACGCATACGTACGTGTTCCAGATGGAAAATCAGAACGGCTTACCTCGATAGCCAATCACTTTCCATCTGCTTCTCATTCGATTCAGACGCTCGCGAGGCAGTGTGCATGTATGTGAGTGTGTGTGTGGAGCAGCCGGAGTTTCTACCCGGCTGTTTTTCTTTTACTGTTTCAAGTGTTTTCAGACGGGATTGGAATGCACTAAATTGTTTTTATCTTCTTTTTTTTTTTTTTATAGCAATGGCGCAATGGCGCGGATAGGGGAAAGTCACTGTGAAAATAATGAAAGTTGAGTGGTCGAATGGAAATTCGGTTCCTTCTGCTATTTTAGGATATCCATTGCAAAAATACATTATCAAAACTGCGGGAGGATAATCTACTGCGACCCATTTTAAAATGAAAATGAAGATTATATTCATTGTATTTACTGACTCAAAAGTAAACACAGTATTTGGTTCAGTAGAAATGGACGGGTGTGGTAAGACACGGTTTGTAGATATATGAAAATAAATTATAATCACTGTACATGTACATTTGATTGAAAACAAATGGATGGAGTCAATTTAATTTTAGTTAAGAAAATGAATTATTTCAGTAAAAGTCATCACGACAACATTATTTTTACCAAGAGGTTCGGTACGACGGACTGCAGTAATAGAATCACTACAAGTAATACCGTATTCATCCGATATATAGGTTGCCATTTAAATTTGTGTTTATCCTTTTCCTCACGTATAGTTGCAATTTATCTCTCTGCTCGTTTGTTTACACAACAATACGGATTCCAGTTAAAAATTCATGTATTCCGGAATAATAATATATACGTCTTATATAAGGCATTCTCTCATTGTGGTTTTGAAATAAAACACCCAGAGCCGGCATTATCCTCCTGTCAAATGAAGTTTCGCGCGCATACGAAATATCGCTGCGAGCCTTTAAACTGATCTTTGTGAATCCTCTCCGAATGCGCCAGTTGTCACTTATACCCACTGTCTCGCGGCATTTCAAATGAAAAACCTGAGCTGTATACATTATTCGCCGTATAATGTAGAAATGTATCAGATGTAAAACCGGAAGAATAAATTATCTTTACTTCAAAAATTAACAAGGGTAAATCAAAATTTATCGACTCGTATTGATATGACGGCAGTTTAGCAATCAACGGTACTAAATATCCCGCAATAGCTATATAAAAATGAAACATTGATCTTCAATAAGTACAACATACGCAATCTATCGCGAAATGCGCAAAACCGAGCTATCGTCCCGGAAAGCCGATGCTAATGAAGAGAGCAAAAGAGAGTATAAACAAAAAGAAAAAAAAATCAACAGTAGAAGAATCAGTGAATCCCTCGCTAGCCTCCGCGTATAATAAATATCCAAGTGAGGGATATAACACGGATGGAAAAATCGATGACGGGGAGGGGTAAAAATGGTGAAAAACACACCACTGGTAGCAGCGGAAGGTTTGGCGCGCACAGTAGCAGTGGTAGTAGTACGCGATGCAGCGAACGACAAACGGGAGCAAGAAGCTTAAAACCGTGCATTCTGACGTCGGGCTCTTTGGGATTAACAATATTGATCTGCGAGCTAGTCGCTGCAACTCTGCACACACGCACGCACGTACACACAGGGAGAACTCGGCGGAATCAAGAGCCCATTGAATACTCAATTCTCTCTCTCTCTCTCTCTCTCTCTCTCGGATTAACCTCGTTCTTTTCCGTGCGGGGAAAGACAACACATGCGCGGGGGGGGGGATCGGGGATCCACACGCTAAAACTAAAACAACTGCACGCCATACGAGTTGGAAACAAAAAAGGAAAGAGCGCGCGCCCCTCCATTTGTCCACATTTAGCGAGGGGCCTATACGAACTCCCGATTCCGTAAGATACGATTAAAGCTCGCGGGCTATAGCCATATATATATATACGGCGAATCTTCATTTGTTGCCGGCAGTGTGTCGTGCGCAAATGCTGTGTGTATCCTATGCGAAATGGGAAATGGGAAATTCGTAATTTCCATTAGAACGATGAGAGATGTTTTGTGCGTGTGCGTGTGTGTACGAGAGTGGACCGTGTTACGGCTCATTAAGCGCACTTTGCAAGAACGACTCGAGCTCGCGCGCGCGTGTGTGTGGGTCCTTTGTCGTACAGCTCGATGTGACGACTGCCGACTAGTGTACCACTGGCTAAATGAATACTTTTCCGACAAGTCGATACGTTCTAAAATTCTTATTATATCTTATTATATCCCCATTGAATTATTCGTAGATCAAACAATCGCTTCGCTATATAGAATAATTGTTGAGTGAAATTTTCACTGAAAAAACTCAAACCAGAGTCGCGATGCATTTTCCAAAGCTTCCCCCCAACCAAGTCCGTCCTCCGAATCTCTCTTTCTCTCCTCTTCTCTTTCGCTCTCTCGGACAGTATGATTATAGCTGTGGCGCGTTTCCTACATTTATATATACATATATATATATGTGTGTGTACGTATGCAGGCGAGCCGCGGCGGCGGCGGCAGCGACGCTGATGAAATTCGCGATCTACTTTGCACTTTAATGGAATATGCGATGTGACATTGAGAAATATATAGGGGAACAGAGAGCAGAGAGAGCAGAAGGAGAGAGAGAGAGGGGGCGATGGACGAGTGCAGTACATATGTATTCTCGCTCGCCTCGGGCCTTTCGAATTATTCTCGTTGTTATTATTATAATATTGCTCTCTCTCTCTCTCTCTCTCTCTCTCTCTCTTTCTCTCTCTCTTATTGTTATTATTTATACATTATGCTCGCCGATACGAGACGCAGGAGAACGGCAAAGAATCAGCCTTTATACATACATACATGTGGATGAAGATTCGTGCTTTGTTTACGGTGACTCTTGGTGTAGCGCGTAACAACGACTAATTGCACTCGTCAGGGACCAAAGCACGGCTATTTTCCACAGCGCGTTATTACGTGGCGCGCTTTCACTCGAAACTTTTTACAAACACTTAGCCCCCGGTACGATTTTTCTTTAATATCTCGAAGAAGTTTTTAAGAATTATACAGGCCGAGACGTCCTACACTTGGAAATATATAGCTGCGGCGCAACCTTGGATCACGTGCGTGCGAGGTAGGCGATTGGCTTGAAAAAAAAAAGGGAGGAAGAAGGAGAAAGTAAGGAAGGTAGAAGGACAAGTGGTCTATGGGGAGTCACGGACTGCGATTAAGCGGACGACGAGCCTCCGATCTATTACGGAATCGGACCGACTCTCTCACTCTCTCTCTCTCTCTTTCTCTCCCCTCTTCGCGAATCTTGTTTTGTTTTACGACGCGGGCGTCAGACCTTTTCCAGCCGAGGGGCCACACAGATTTTTCGATTCTCGAGGGGGTGACGTTAGCAGCGGTACGGTATGTGTGTGTGCGCCTTCTCGAATGGCTGATAAGAAGGAAGGAAGCCATATAAGCGCGTGGGAGAATTTGAACGATTTGAATAATGGGGATATTGGTATCTCGTGTATGGTGGACGGAGGCGGCGAGAGAGAGAGACAGAGAGAGAAGCCGATATCATTCGAAACGAAAGAAATTGAGATGCCGAGAGAAGGAGTTTGCGCGACGACCTTTTTCTCGGATCGACGACTCTGCGGCGGCTTGACTGTTTGCAGCTTATTGCCTTTCGGCTTTGTTATACGATTTTCTCTTCTTTTATGGTTTCGTATTGTTTGGTTTTTTTTCTTTTATCGGGGCTCTCTCCCTTGACTTTGTATTTGCGAATGGCATAGTGTTTTAGTATCTTTCGATATTGAGAAGTTGCGATTGGAGTTGTTGATTGCGGAGCAGTGAATGTAATGCTGATTAGTGCATTGTACCAGCTAACGATTTTTCTTCTCCATTTCTTTTAATTACAATAGAATATTTTTACAGTTGAGCAAATTGTATGTTTTTATACTTGCTGAAATAATTATTACAAGATTAAATCTACACCAGGAGCAATTTTTCTTTTCTAACTGCAGTATACAAAAGTGTCTGTTTCTCTTTGAATTACAATTCTACTTTCATTGCACAGCTGTACGATAAAGCAGGCCGTTAAGGTATTCTAAGGTCACCAAGACTGTGTAAATGTCAATCCGCAAGGAAATAGGTAGCCAATAGTGAAATATTTCTTTGCGTTTGTATTATTCATTGTACTACATATTATATACTGCAGAAATGTTCTATAATATATATACCGCACGTATGTAGTTATACGAAACGATAACGCGATGAATAAGCGTGTCACACTTGACTCTCGCTTCCTTCACATGTCATGCGTCAAGCTTGCGTTGTATTGCTGATGCCGTTAATTAAATATTAACAGTGAATTGAAAAGGAATGGATTCACTTTGTACTTTTACAAATATACAAAATCAAAATCAGTGCTCCGACACTTCGCTTAGTTATATTTATGTATCAAAACAACAATCTGTTTGCGAAACGAATTCATTGAATATTCATCACCTAATTTATGCTTAAATATTACAAAGTGATATTCAAAGAAACTTTATTATTATGTCGATGAATAACAATCCATGTTTATGTAAAATAATACAAAACACTTCGGCCAAGCAAAAAACATTTATGCAAATTTGGTAGAAGCCATTGTCAGCGACAGTGAGCAGAAGATTATTGAAAACTTTGAATTGAAAATAAACTTTATTAATTATCGTCACTCGTATACATTAAGAAGAATTCATCGAATGTGCTCAATATAATATTCTACAAATGAAACAATTCATAATATCATTTTTAATAAATTCAGCATCAAATCGACGATTTCGTCTCTAGTTTAGAATCCCTACAAAAACTCGCAACGCAGCAACAACTTCGACGGTTACCAGCGATTACGGCGATTCGCGGAATCGTCGAGAGCAAAGGTGTGCACAGAGACCCATCGGCAAAAAAAAAAAAGGCAAACGCGGCAGCAGCGGAGAGGGCGAAAATAGAGAAGGCATAAGTTTAAACGACCGGGGAGGCATGCACCTGAGGGAATAATTGGCGCTGTGCACGACGATGGGCAGCGTGCGGCGATAGTTTCGCTATATACCCGGTATGCCGTTGCTGCTGCTGCTGCTACTGCCGTCTATTTTCGTATACGCGCGGCGCTCCGCTCGTTTTCGTCTTTTGATCGTCGCCCGTTAATAGCAGCCACGTACTATAGAGAGCGAGAGAGAGAGGGAGAGAGAAATGACGCGAGCCATCAGCTGATTCCCAGTCCCGTGCGTGTGCATACGCCCACGCGGCTGCCTGACGTCTTGCTATTGATATTCCGGGGATGAATATTCGTCGAGGGCGATTTTCGAAGCATTTTCCATTCGATACTTTATTGGAATATTCTTCTTCTATACAGGCCAGTTTCGATTATTTAGAATGAAGTTTTGTAAATATACCATACTGCACCTATATCGAAGGAAATTATTCAGCCTGCAGTCATAATCATTTTTAAATTCCTGCTCGGATTTTATGCAACCATATATAAATGCATATAAATATGCATCGAAACATAATGGCATTGTCTAATTATTTTATAAAATGCACCGGCGCCGCGCCAATATCGCGGGTGACCGTAATTTAAATGGCGTACGCTCAAAATAATAATGCACGCGACAATTATACATTCACGCTATATACACGACATTTGCATCCACTTAACGCGTAGTGTGTGTTAAATCATTACGAGCTAAAAGATCTCCTCATCCGCGTATTCCCTAGTGGACTAGAAATAACGCGGATGAATAAAAAGGGAAGGAAAAAAATCGCGGACGAGATGGTGCAGTCAATTAGCGCTGATTAACCAACGGCGCCGAACTGAAAATTCATTCCATTCACCGAGCGCCAAGAGAGAGAGAGAGAGAGAGAGAGCGAGAGATTTCATTTTCCCAGATGCTCGAAATTCTTGGACTCGCTCCAGCGGATTGTTTAGATTCAGTGCCATAAACGCTCGCGCGCGAGCTCCGACGGCGGCTCTCGGCTTATTAAAAACATCAGAAGCGCGCGGGCGTGACTGAATTATGTATATAATTGCATTCTCGGCTCTGGCGGTACTAGGGAGACTCTCGACTCCCCCGGGTCGTATATATGTATAATCTCTCCGATGCGAAAATAGATCAAAAGGTTCGACGTGGCCGCGGTGGTGTATAAGCAGCAAGTTCAACACGGTAAATATCGACGTGGAAATTTTTTCGGTTGAAAGTTGCAGGGCACAAATCAACCGGGACGCACGACGTCTCCGTCGTTTGATTTTGAAATTATACTTCATCGCGCCTCTTTGAAAAGTTCCACGTGTAGGGATTGGAAGAGTCCTGCCTTTGAGAGCAAAGACTTTCGCGATCATTGAAAACAGGACAATTTGTTTCGATATAAAGCAACGAGTGTGTTTTGGTATGATTCTATACGCGGCGCTGCAGCGTTACGCAACTCTCACGAGCCTTCGATATAAATATCGCGATTTATGTAGGACCTTGTACGAGACCCACTGTCGATAAGATCATTGCGAAGCTCTCAAAACTGCGAGATCCAATGACTGGGCGAGTTTTCCTTTATCGCCACGGACGCCGTATCGAATCAAATTAAATTAGTCCCGTCTCTCGTAACCATACATTGTCTGCTTTATCGTAACATCGGCTGCATCGTTTTGAAAAAATCTACTTGCCGAATGCATTCGCTCAGCGAGAAGAGAGTTCGAGTGCAGAAAGTGCATTGTGCGCCGCCTTCGTATGGAATAAATGACGGCGCAATAATGGATTTGTTTCGACATTATTATTATCTATCGCGTATACACCGAGAATTTCGTCGAATCAAATGCAGCTGTACACTATAGAAATATACGCGATGAATCAAGCCGCGATATTCATCTGGTCTGCGCTCATAATGATCGAGACTTGTTTTTGGTTTCATAGTCAAATGTACAGGAATCTTTGTCGCGGCTATACGCAGATTTTACATTGTTCGACACATTCTATACTAGATTGTCTAGTGCATTCCCCATTGCGAGAGGCCGTTGAATTTTTGAAATATCTTTCCCGGAGTTATATAGCAGTTATAAAGTTAGCGCGCGTTATGAAGTTACAACATGAAAAGTCGTATACAGCGCCAGTATGACGAGCGGCTGCACAACAGGAGCTTTAATACTCCATAACTTTGACGCGTTCTATCTTTGTTTTCGAGCTGCGCCAATTTTCCAATTAAAATTGCATACCGCTGTACAATCGCTGTGTAATCGCTTGGAGAATATTAATAAAAATCAACACGAAAACAGTAGAAATCCAGGCGAATAAAAGGAGGAAAAGGGGAGCAAGAGCCAAGCGGTACGCGGTTCCCTGGGCATCGAGCGATGTTAACAACGGCGTTTATTTTCGTATCCCATCAGGCCATAATTAAAATCGTAATGCCCCCTTGTAGAATAATTTCGCGGCGGCATCGCTCTCGGACTAGGGGGCGCGGTGATATAACTCGAAGCTTTAGAACCTCTTTATACTTGACATTAGCGCCGCAACGCGCAAATAAGCGTATAATGGACCATTACGAGTCTGTATACGCGCGCGTATGCATTATCGCGCCACACTCCGAGTATGTAACAGCTCGCTACAAAAGCTGCAGTATCCTCGGCTTCTCTGGCGTCATTTTTCCAAATCGAGCGTGTGTGTGCGCGTGTGTGCGCGAGCGAGTCGAGAGGTGCGGCAGACTCGTCGTCAATGCCAGAGTCAATCAAATCGATATGGGCGTAGGCTCGCGCAGCCTCGATTCTCTCCTCCTCGTTCTTCTCATTATATCTATACCTTTAAGCTGCCTCTCTTTTTCTTTTTTATTGCGGTCGAGCTGAGAATTCATTTGCTCGCTCGACGATCGACTCTTCCTTCTTTTTTTTTACCATCTGCTACAATGCGAGAGAGTCTCTCGGTGCTATACCAGTGATATACGGTTATACCGTGGACTATCTCGTTGAGGTAGCGACTTTTACCGTGTGGCTGCTTTAATGTTACGGTATATAAAAGAATCAAAGTGGGAAATTCATTTCTTTAAGCTTGTAAATAACGAGGATCTTACGCTATCGTTGGACTCCCATTAGCAAAGAATTCACTTTGATCGCCACTCAGCAGCAGCGACCGCAGGCATCGGTTGTCGCTGCTATTCTTTTTTTAACGAGACCCGCCGATCGAAGTTTAAGAGGCGAATGATCGCGGCGTCAGGAATGTCGAGCAGAGGCGAGTGCGAGTCAAGTCGTACGTATGTTATACCCGGAAGACTACTGCCGCTGCCGCCGCTGCTGCTCTGGAATCCGCGCGTTACATCACTCGATCGTCGCACATTAAGTACTGTGGATGTACATTCGCGAACGGCTTATTCTGCGAGCTTAGCCAACTGCTGCTACACGACTATTCGATTTTAACTTTTGAGATTGGGCTAACGAACACTTATTGTTTATGCATTTGGTTTGACGGTAACGATAATTGTTCTTCGAGGCGAGAAACATAAGTTTTTGTGAAGAATCGAATGGGAATGAAAGCGTTTGTATTATTATCTCCTTTCTTCATTGATAAGAAGAATTAGAACGATAAAAATGTGTTGAATATGCCTTTGTAATTATTCAAGTTTCACGATAAAGGATTGCGAAGCCCGGCTTTAATTGGCGAACCTCATTGTTTCCGTACCTACGTATACACATCCAACCCTGAATCAATTAAAATATTTACTACCATTAAGCACGCGAATATATATATATATGCTCGGTAAAACATCTCGCATCTTCAATCGTCGAGTATACTGTCAAATAAAAATCTGCTCGCATTAGAAATCCACTTTAACTAGGAACCGATAACTGCAGCTTTCTTCTTAAATTCTCCCTCTCTTTCTCTCCCTTTCCCTTTTTTTGTTATTTTCGCTCAAAGTCTAAGTGACTCGTGATTATTCCTCGCAATTTAATCCGCAAAAAAAAAGTGAGGAGGATAAAGGGGTAGTAGGAGAGAGCGCCGCCGTATAATCCCGCGATAGCTGATACTGCAGGAAAGTTTCGCCCTCTCGCCCGAGGAGATAATTCGAGATTAAGAAGTTCCCGAGTGCGCGATCGGGAATACGGCCCGATCCGAATACCAAAGGGACATCGGGCCGCGTCGATTTTGCCTCCTACGCAGAAAACGTATAGATATAGAATAGCCGGAGTGCCATTATATAGATAGATATGTACGTGGGAAAAGAAGTTGAGCGTTGAATTTGATCCGTGGAGGACGCTTCTCTGACGAAGAAAGAGCCAAGCTGAGGAGAGTGCGGCTAAGTGATTGCAAACTAGTTATATATAGGGCACATCCGAGACATCCGCCAAATGAGGATCTGCACGTTGAAGGGTACATTGATAGAAGCGAGGTGCTCCAGTCTATGGGTCACATGGATGCGTAGACTCATTTGCTTGGAAAGTTTTCTGGAAAGTTGCATACAGTCCTGCATGTGCAACTCTTGATAATACGGCATTTCTCCAAACAGATCGTTACCGAATCTCTTTATCATTTAAGATTGCCATCATTTAGTAAACGTAGTTGAATCTTCATTACAACTTCGTTATTTATGCATCGATTGGTAGAAATCAAAGACTAAATTTGTCCATCTAAATGCACACGAGGCATCGATACCGTGACATTTACCGTGCCTAGATAATTTCGCTCGAGTATGAGTTTTGCGCGTCCCGCGTGGCTCTCGACCCGGTTCCCGATAAATCGGGAAAAAACGCGCTTAAGCAACGCGTCTCGCTTGAGCGAGCTTTTATTTTACATTCGCTCTCGGTACTTTATGAAGCGTGTCGATCCAGCCGCGACGAAAGCACCCGTCATGCGAATGATGATCGGCCGCGGATTTCCACTGATGTATACTCATCCACCTTATTACACTCTCGCGCAGCTGCATTTGGGTGTCAACCAACTGTCGATGAACCGCGAACGGATCTGATATCTTTTGTTTCTCTGCACGGCGCGACACACGCGCGGGACACGAGGAGGAGATTGTGATAGATTGGAAGTGGCATACAGCGGCGACGCAATCTTTGCATTATGGAGTGTAACACACCGAGTGTACACCGCCGACGTTGACGGAGTAGCGGTTCGTGCCGCAAGTCTGTCGAAGAATTTATATATAGAGAATGTCGATTGCGCTCTCGCTGTATGGATCTTCTTCCGACTGTCGCTGCCAGGCTTTTGCGCGATTTTGTATTCTTTCGCGCGCCAGCTGTTGTTCTCGAGTAGCGCGGCGCTGAATTTTTCACTGCAGCGATACATTTATCGTACAGGTGCTTTATATCCACGAGTTTAAATGGCCGAGGATTCTCGCGTGAAATTAACTTATGTGTCGAGGAATCGGTAGTTTAAGATTTGTTAATTTTTGCTTCTCATTAAGAATGCGCAATTTATGGATTATTCAGAAAAACGTTGCGGCGAAGAAAATTGGCACGATCGTTTTAAGATGTATAAGAAGGCTATATCGAGTTCAGTCCAAGTGTCGAAAGGACATCAAATATTTATAAGAAAGAAAGAAAGAAAGAAAGATGTGACTTTTGCAGCTAAGCAAATTCTAAATCTATAAGTTAATGTGCAAGAGAGTATTCCTAATTATTTGAAGTATTCATAACGTTATATTTCTCCACCATTGATCTGGTACTCCGTCTATACGAAAACAGTGTCAATCTTCTCACTTATTGAACGAAACCCCTTGAATCATCGCAAAACCCGCATTACAGCACTGTATAAGAATTGGCTCTTCCCGCAAAAATAAACTCTCCAAGACACTATTTGAAAAGATAAGTGGTATACGAAAGTGTAAAAGGAATGATTTTATGACTGCAGCAGAGCGGTGTCAGCTCGCGCATACCAAAAGCATCGGGTACACTGCAGTCGGGCCTCCCCGTCCTATAAGTAACTGGGAGGCGATATTCACTCGACATTTTCGTTATCTCGCGGCGGCGGCGGCGGCGGCGGCCGTTCGTTCTTGTAATAAGCTCGTAACGTGTCTTGTTTCATAGATAGCGGCGGTGGCAAGAGAATTGGTTATTCTAAATTATGCCCCGGCGAATGTGTGCTCCAAATTTTCTTATATGCCTCCTACTCCGAAATTGCGGCAACGCTTTCCCAGGGGTTAATTTATGCCCCCGCCGAACCAACCAACGGATTTCGTTTCGCGAATCAAATGGGCGCGCCGCCTAAGAGTCTTTGCGCGCCTCGGCTTATGAACTTTATATACGCGTACACTTCTACACTCAGCGTTTTCGCGGGGTAATCGGTGAAGGCAAACGGAAGCGGTTTCGGCACTATGTTGGCGCCGCCGTTGCTCAGCTGAAGCGCCATTACTTAGTTTTACGCGAGGGTCTGGGAGAAATATTAGTCATAATGTAGCTGAACGTATTGTCTATTGCTGCACTACATTCGGCTTAGTTACTGCGCCTTTCTGGAAAGAAACGCTTAAGCAAGAGGGAGAGAAGTATGAGATTCGAAATTTCGTGCGCTTCATAAATTATATCGGGCATTAGCGTTCGTTGTACGCGCAATTAGTTATGAATAAGCGCCGATTGTAATATCATTTACTTATTTTATTTTTGTAAGCGCTGCATTACTGTTTAAGCCTTAGTTATAACCCCTATACTTCAGAAATAATTGCCTTCCCGGGCAACGTGCTTTACTCAGTTTTAAGGAGGAGCCGTAATCCTTGATCCATTTTTAACTTACTCTCAATGACAAAAGATTTATCGTCGTGCTGTTGATCATCGTAATAAATGTGTTTCCGTTGAATAAAAGGCATAACCTTAAAATTAATGGCCATTATTGGGCGAAATTCTTTGCTGAATTTATTAGAGATCGTTACTTAGCTTCGTAAGCCCAGTTGCGAAACTATATACATACAGATATAAAATGGCCGATTATTAATTTCGCGTTGTAATTACATAAAATCAGGGCCTATATAAAGATTATAAATTTACCCAAAGGTTAGCATGCAGTTAAAAAAACAAAGTAATAATTAACCATACGCAGCATTATTCTACACTTGGAAAGGACATGGATACAGTATCGCGTCGTCTGCGTTAATCTCCGAGTACACGCACACAGACGCTGACTTGAAAAATTCAATTTCTCCCACCTCTGGTATACACCGCGCTGAAACCCGTTTACGAGCCAAACGACTTATTCCCGTATATATATATATACATATAGTATTTCAGCTCCGATACATCGGACAACCGCTAAAAGCCCGAATTCGCAATTTTGTATTTTTCGACACACTCGCATCTCCCGTAATATATCTGCCCCCGAGGTTTTAACGCGATATCTCGCCGGAATGAACTGCCGCACGAGCCGTGGAATGACGTCAGTGACAGGAGTAAAGGAGAAAACCGGTTGGCGGTCCGCCGACTCTGCAGCACATCATCCAAACAAATAACCCGAAAGACGCTGCCATTAACTTCGTATGACCTACACACACACACACACACACACAAAACCTCGGCGTATATAACTCTTTTAAGCTTTTCATTATTTAGTTATCGCGCGCCCGATTCGCAACCTCGTCCCGTTTAAATGAGAAAATCGGATGATCTCTTCTCCCCTCCGCTTCGTTCTGCCTCTTTCCTCATTCACTTCACGCTAAGATGAAGACGTCGTTTCCCTCGTTCGTTGACTATCTCTACCTCTTTCCCAAAGCTATATCTATATAATTACGTGAGAAAGACAGAGCAAGAGAGCAATACGTAATCCTGGAAATGGGTAGGACGAGAGAGAGAGAGAGAGAGAGAGAGAGAGAGAGAGAGGGAGAGAGAGAGAGAATGAGGGTTTGCTCACGTAATAGCATTAATCCGAAGGAGAAGTCCGCCCCCGTTGTTTATCCGTCTTCTGTTTAATTTCCTCTTTTGACGTTCTCGTTTCCGCGAGGACGACACGGGACCCAACTCGACTACGACGACGACGACGTCGACGATGACGGCGAAGAGTTTATCCTGACGCTGGCTTCGCGCTCGCGCACACAGACACGCACACGCACACACATGCAGTCTCGCACGACACCACGACTGATCGATCAGGAAAAAGTAAGAGACTGACGCGTACGCGCTTATCACTTTATGTGTACCTACAGCTTTTTCTCGAACGTGTCCTCTATAAACGCGTATAATGTGTTTGCACTTGCTACTACTTGAGCTGTGTGGATTTTGACTCTTATTACAAGATGAAAATACGTCAATGAACGATGAATTTCGGTGACATGTGAAATCGAGTTACTCAACTCCTGCCCATAATACGTGCCCGTATATAAATAATCGACCCTCAAAATCTTGTTACACGGGTTGTCAACAAAATAAACGAAGGTAAACATTTATCAACCATACAAGTTGTATCCATCTTTAACAATTTAAATTTAAAGTGAAATTATGAATTTTTATTAATACATACATAAAGTGTAGGTATGCTTATGATGATTATTTATATTTCAAGCTATTCTAAAGCTTAGTCCAACGGGACTCATTATCTAATTTCATGATTATCCCTATACGCACATAATCCTAATCTCTTCAAACAGCAGCTATTACGATATTTTTGTCCACGTACACGCCAGACACGCGCAATACAACGAACGGAAATAAAGGTATATATAATCCCATGCATAACCGGTTTTGGAATTTATCAGAAGTGAGAAGAGAAAGAGAGAGAGAGAGAGAGAGAGAGAGAGAGAGAGAAGGAGAGAGGAACCGGTCGGTCTCGTATGTCATCTCGGGTATAGCCCGGCTACCGTTTTCGATTCCCCCGAAAAACGGGAATCACTTACGGGAACATGCACGACTCGTTGATCTTGCGGTACAAAGGAAAGCGCGCCGTTGCACCTGCTCCCCTCTTGTACTACAGCACGAGGCTGGAGCAGCAGCAGCAGCTTTCAGCGATTACGGCACGTGTGTGCATGGCCGAGTTCAGCTACTGAATAAACGGAATCCAGGGCTTAATGCTAATCTTGGACCTACGGGGAATGAAATTCGTCTTTATTTTCTGGTTAGGCGAGTATTAAAGATCCATGAATGTGAATCTGAAAAGTTTTTCTGGCGTGCATAAAGGCTGCTTAAGTATACGAACGTGTACAATATTGCAGATCGGTGTAGCAAAATTCTAATGCATATATGGATACACATAAGTACTCCAATGATCCTGCGCTTATGTGACTTGAAATCGCAATCTTGTGAAGCGCGGCCTCGTCTACGCTGAAAAATAAATCCATAGGTTTTTATTATTTGCTTCACTAATACGAGATAATCCATTTTTTGCAGCACAATATACTTGGATTCGCAGAATATAATCAATGCGGCATTCACGACGATATTTCCCAGTGTCCCCTTTGAAAGATTCAATTCGTCGGAAATTCACAATTCAAAAGTCCAATATTATTTCTACGGGAATAATAATCGAGCGCGCGCTGAGAAATTTTAAATTAAACACCGAGCATGAAAACTATAAGGATGTACGGGTACAACGAGGCGCAGCGAGCATATCGATTTCGCGTTCGCGTTTGTTTCCTTTACGGAGAAAGAGAGAGAGCGTATATAACACGCCATCGCCTCTCTGCGCGCACCGAAAGATCGCAATGAGCATACAGCACACAGCTGCTCAAGTATAATACACACAGGCAGAGCTTGCGAGCGAGAGAGTCTGAAGTGCCTCTTCAGCACTCGTCTTTCTTCCTCTCTCTTGCGCTCTATGTGTGTATACCGGAGACGAATTCGAGCATAAATCAAGCGACGAGCTCACTACTTCTCTCTCTCTCTCTCTCTCTCTCTATTAGCGAATCGGGGTCCATTCGCGCGACGATAATTGCATCGAGCGAGCGAAAGGGAGAGAGAGAGAACACTCGTGCATAATATATATTCAGTTTACTGAGCGCCGCACTTTATTAGAATCATTCCCATTCTCTTTCCTCTCTATCTCATTCGAGGAGATAAAGATTTTTCCGGGAAAGAATTGGCGCATCTCTCGCGAGACGCGTTTCCGAGAAGGAGCGTATTTTCGATGGAATTCGTGACCTGGGGCCGCTCTAATTACTACGAATTAGTCCGGGAAGATTATTAGGAAAAATTTTATAACTGGGGTGAAATTTGTAATTAATAACAAAACGAGCGAAAAAAGGGGACACTTTATTTCTTAGAAATTTGTCAGGTAATGTTTAATTTGAAAGCTTGCGTTCGAGTAGCAATCGAACCGTGTCATTGTCTCAATCTATTCTCATCGAGAGAAATCCATTTCCCTCGAGATCGACGTCCGGCATCCGAAATCTGTCATTGTCATTATTCTCAACGACGATACTTGACATCCACACATTTATCAGGAGCTCAAGTAGCGCCACGCAGCTCGTGCGACATTCAGTCTCTCTCTCTCTCTCTCTCTCTCTCTCTCTCTCTCGGAGAAATTGAGTAAAGTTAACCCCAAATTGAGTTGTACTAAATTAAGCAGGTCTGCACAAATTTAGACGACTGACTTGGTGGATATGAGGGGTCCAGAGACGAGTGAGGGGCGAAAACGCGAATTGGGCATCGCGTGAAAAGTAGGCGTGAGAGACAATGGACACGAAGTGTCTATTGTCTTCCCCAAGACTGAGATGGTATAGCGAAACAGTGCCCGGAGGCAAACTTTAATTTAATCACGACCTGTAACACGTGCAGTGAGTTGTAAAAATGTGTCAAAATTCTCTCCTTAATTAAGATGACAAGTTGTTCTTTTTCTATTGTATGTGTACCTGTTACCATGCCATCTATAACAAAATGACAAGAACCACTTACACCAGTGGATTATAATCAATTAATATGAAAAATAATGGATTATTTATTACTGGGAATATTGATTTTTAATCTCCTTTAATAAAGTTAGAAATTAAACTTGTTTCATCGTGTGAGAAACACAGCAAAAAACCGGAGCCCAGTAACAATATTATTTTTTTAACCTTAATTACATTGTTATATCTCTTCTTGATTGATAATTCTACTTGAGAATTTTGAGCAGTCCCAGAATCGGACCAATGATATTTCCTAATTGTAAGAGAATCGATAACTTCATTAAATTAAAAAATTAAAGCATTGGCTGCAATTAAACTATTATGAAACTTCGTCCAGAAACTCCCATCAGACAAAGGAGTAAGAGAATTCACAAGAAGCCCAATAAATCAATCTCCGTACGATTACTCCATTAAATGGTGGATCAGATGTCTCGAGATTCCTTTCATAAACCTTACACCTAGCAATTTTTACCATAGGCACCGTTTGTAAGTCTTACACACGTCAGACTGGATTCAATGTAGAAGTGTGATACAAGGCAACGATGGCAATCGGATAATCTCGATATAATCGGGGGGAGAGAGAGAGAGAGAGAGAGAGACTCGACGCGTCATTACTCCGCGGCGCTGCGCTGGTGTGCCTTATGCTCCCCCCTCACTCCCTCATCCACCTCCCGCATCTCATCCACTCGACGTGTTACATTGCAGTGGCGCAGCGGATAAACCGCGCGCGCGGCTATTATTGCGATCGTCGTATAACCGCGACGTCATCATTTATCAGAGGCATTCATGATTTCTGCCAGCGACTATTAATCACTATTTTATTAAAGCCGACAACTTACGAGACCGAGAGTTGCACCGGGAGACGAGCTAAGCAAGTCTCGACGATTATAACGGATGAAACTTTTCAAAGAGAATTATAATCCCTCTCTCTCTCTCTCTCTCTCATTCCACCTTCCCAGCACTACCTTTGCCTTACCAAGTCTCGACAATGCTGTACTTTTTCTCGCTCTCTCTCTCTCAATCTCTCTCACACTCTTCTCTCAGTTTAAGCTCGCGCGAGTAAAGTTTGACGAACGGCTTCGAAAGTTGGCTTTTAGAAATTTAATCATTTTGCTGCGCAGAGCCGAGAGAGAGAGAGAGATAGAAACAGAGAAAGAGGGGGGGGGGGAGGAGAGAGAAAATATTGTGTTTACTGCACTGTGTATTATTGTAGTATTTTTAGTTGAATAAGAAGTACGAGGCGATATAGCTATGAATTTGTAGGATTCCGCTGCTGAAATTGTTCAGCGCTTATCGGTGCTTCGCATTACAAGTGGATTAAGGAAATACCCACGTAGGAACAAAGCTCTGGGAGAATTTAATTACGGGCCAACTATCGACTCGTAGTAAGCATCACTCGCACCAAACGAAAATCGAATATTGATGAGCTATTATTTAAAGTAATGTTAACTTTATTTACTTTAGTATATAATGAACAGAATCATAAAAAGAGATGATATCAGAAACAGTTACTATGGATAAGACCATTGTATTCTCAATTAAGGGGATTGATTACATCAAGTTTTCTTTTTTCTTGAACCTGCGAACACTAAATAAGGAAAAATATAGTTAATTTTAAGAATGTGAGAGTTCCAACGGTTATTATATTTCAAAGGACATCTGAAAAAGATACTTGCAATTCTTAAAATACAATTTGAGTCTAGAAAGTCATCACAGTTTTATTAATCCACTTTTTTCACTCTGTGTAAGATTCTAGAGCTAAATCTTATGGGATTTTAACTGTAACAGCTCGTATAGTAAAATTTTAGTAAAATAAGTTACAAAAAAATTTAAACTCGTAAATTATGATGATCGATTTTGCAGAAAAAATAGTGAAAAATTAAAGAAAACGTTTTTCTACTACTAAAAAATACTAAGACCATAGACGACTCTGAAGAGTAAAATGAGCCCTGAAAAGTTAAAATCGATTAAGATTTAGTTCTGGAACCTGCCGGAGATAGAAAAAAGTGGATAAATAGAACTTTCACAACTACGTGGACTAAATTTTTTCTTTTTTAAGTGTGTTTTAACATATAATAGCAATTCGAATATTTACATTTTTCAAACTGATTATTTTTTTTTCAGGTTTAAGAAAAAATGAAAAGTAGCGTATAAGTCCCCTTAATCACAGCACATTATTTTACACGATCTGAATGTCTGATAATATTTATTATTATCAAGTGCTTTATATATACAAAGTAAATAAATAGAATTCATTTCTATAATAATCGTCGGCCAACGTAGTATAATCGGCATTATTCATAAAATTAAAAATCCACATAGCGCACGAGTATCGTGGAATGAATAAGTAGTGCAAGAATCTCGCTATGTCGTCCTTTTTTCTTCCTTACGCTGGTAGCAATGCGCGCGTCGAGCTAGGGAAATAAAAGGAAAGTAATTTTTAAGTGATTACCGTTGCAATAAAAATCAAAGCTGAAAAAATGAGAGAAAGAGAGAGAGGGGGGGGGGG
>UELU01077856.1:15212-43301 GCA_900490025.1 Megastigmus dorsalis | reverse complement strand
GGGGTGGGGGGGGGGAGGCGGCGGACGGGAGTCCAGGCAGTCCGCAAAAAAAACAATGGCAGTTATGAATATCTTTATGTCAGCTGGAACTGCGCTCGCAAAGGGCAATTTGAATAATAGCAAAACACGCGGTGCACGCGCGCGCGCGAGCGCTCGCGTATCATTTAATTATCTATTTACGTCCGCGCAAAGCGCAATTTTCGCACACATAATAATCTTAAAGAGGGACTTACCGCATGCGCGCAGAGCACCGGCAGCGGCGGCAGTGGCAGCGTCTCTGGGCGTTCGATCGGCTGAAGAAAGAGCGAGCGAGCGAGGCACAGGGAGGACGCAAGAAAAAAAGTCAGCGGAGAAAAAAAAGACGAGAGGAAGAAGAAACAACAACGTCGAAGGAAGAATGGAGAAAAAGCCAATCGACAAAGAGCGACGTCGCTTGGGCAGAAGCAGAAGCAGCAGCAGCAGCAGCAGCAGCAGCAGCAGTAGCAAACTCATAAGTATGCGAAAAATGCGAGAATAGCCTTTTCCTCGTCTCGAGGGGCTATGGAGCGAGAGAGGTTCTTCTGTCGTTTCTCTCTCCCTCTCTCTCTCTCTCTCTCTGTCGTGCACACGAGCAGATCCACAGTCGCCGTCGCGTCGTCGTCGTCGTCGTCGTCGTCGTCTCGTGCAGCCTCTTAACATCGCTCTTACGCTTAGAGGCCCCGCGACTATACATTAATTTACTATGCATAGGCATGCGTGAGTACTACTATACTATGAGCCGCTGACGCGATCTTAGCGAGCGAGTATATTTAGGCCAGCGCTTGGCCAAACTTTACCCACGGCCGGACGACCGCACGACGATCCTTGTGCACTCTCTCTCACTGCATATATACATATATGTGTGTGTGTGCGTGTGTGTGCATGTGTGTAGAGAGAGAGAGAGAGAGAGAGAGAGAACCGCACGTATGGGTTCACGCGCTCTCGTGCGCACTCCCACTCACCTTCGCGGCCATTAAATAACGTGCGAGGGACAGTGGACACGCAGGAATACGGCCTGCCGTCGCTGCTGTTGCTGCTTCTGCTGCTGCTGCTGCTGCTGCTGCTGTCTCTGTATAGCTCCTTCGTTCGCTTTGCCTTCCACCTTCGACCGCATCGCACCGCACACCGTGGACTCCTGCACTTCCACTTTGTTCCCTCCGACTTCTCTCTCTTTCTCTCTCTTTTTCTCTTTGTCCTTTTGCTCCTCTCTCGCGCTGTGCAGCTCGCTCGATTTGTGCTCTTTTATTCTCTAGCCCGAGTCCGCGCGCTCGGAGGTTTTATTTATTTCGACTGTGTGTGCGTGTGTTGTAGCGCGCGTGAATTCGATATAGCGCATAATGACCGGTAAATTTTTTTTAATGGTCCCGTGATTTACCGCGAGCGATAAATTATTTCGCGATAATTTCATTTGAGCCTCATTGTATATACGGGCCAAGTAGTCTCATATATATGCTTCAATGTTATGCAATTTACAAATCCTTTGTGCATCCCGATGCTCTTTATCGAATAATTTTATGTACCAATGCGCCGCGCGACTAGTGAACTCATGGCGCACGGCTACATTTTTATATCTCGAGCTTTATTAAATAGCTTATAGTATTATGATTACTGTATACATCTTGTCCTAATACAATATACTTTTGACGCGATAAAAGGTGATCAGCATTCTATCTTGCAACACTTTTTGCACTGATTTAATTATACCAATGTAAAATTCACTTATTAATTATAGCAAGCAGCTTGGAAAAAGAGTCGACTATATAGCTCTAATATAAATCAGTAATGTAGCGCTGAGTGCTGACGTAATGCGAGGCGATATAAAGCTGCACCGTGAACCAGGGCCTTGCGCGCATGGTCTCGCTGCAGTTTAAGTGCATAAAGCGTGCGTGCGTCTCGTATCCGCGATTAAGCCCGCTTAGGCGCGCGCACACGTGGTTGATCATCTTCGGCGGGCTGCGCACGACTCGCCAGCAGCAGCAGCAACAGCAGCAGCAGCAACAGCGACAGCAGCAACAGCAGCTGAGACCAAAGAGCGAGCTGTTTGTCGGCAAGATGGCGCCTGTTCTAAATTCAAAACAAGGCGCTACTTAGCATATACATATCCCCGGCCATAGTATAGCCGTAGCACGCTATGACATTCGCAATTCAAATGGTACATTTCTATTACCGTTTCGCCCTCGAGGGTAATCGATTGAATGACCCGACCAGCCAGCAGCCAGAGAGAAAGAGAGAGAGAGAGGCAGACAGAGAGTGAGAGAGAGTCGAAGAATTAAAGAGGAAGAGAGCTTGCCACGCGGACACGCGCAGCAGCTGATGTAGTAGCCGGAGCTCTTGTAAAGGATCTGCGAGTAGCCTGCCGACTTCTGCTGCTGCTGCTGCTGCTGCTGCTGCTGCTGCTGCTGTTGGCTGATGAGCTCTCGGAAATTATTTCCATTGTTCACTGTGAGCGCACGCTGCTTGAATTGCGACCTTTTTGACTGTCTTTTTTATCTTCGCCTCGCTTCTCCTTAGCATCACGTGCTGTAATCAATCAAAGCTTCCACAATGACCTTATGCGATCGATTGAGGCAAATAGACGTAAGTTTATAGTAATTCTTCGGAAACGGTTAAAGAAACTATTTGCGGATCTATCATGTTTTCAACAGAAAAATTCCGGATATACCGGATTAATACCGGAAGTGCAATATTTTGGTCTGTGCACAGAATAAAGTCTTTAGATTTGGTCGAATAATCAATTTTAATAAATAATTATTTTATCATGAAATGATTTCATTTTTAAATTTGAACTAACTTTTAGTGCATCTTATTAATTTTAGGTCATAATGATGTTGGCCGTTGATTCAAGAAAATAAGCTTACACCTAACATAAAATTAACATATATTGTATATCGTTTATAAAATCAATATTGAATTTGTTTAGAAGAAATTGATTTAAAAAAGTTATATACCGTATAAATATTTTTTCAAAAACTCAAAAATCCAAATTTGAAAAGCTCTTTCTATATTACTGCAATTTAATTGAAACTTTCCTATTTATTTTTTATGTTTGTATGTTAATTAGGTAAATGTGCTAATTTAATTTGTTTTGCGCTGCTATTATCGTCTTCTTATTACATCAGCTATCTTTCAACTATTAAATTCTTTGCATACCAAGAGTTCATTATAGAATAGGCAAATATAATTTTGGTTTTTGTAGAATTATAAGTTCATACCATCAATTAGAGCAAAAAAAAATTTTAAATTGAAAATCATTTTATTACGAAAACCGACTTACTAATGATCAAATATCATTGTAGAAGTGAAAAATTCTAGAAAGAAAAAAATCAGGTTTGAAAGGGTTAAGTTCCAGTACACTGAGAAAAAAATGTCTTGCATTAAATGACTGTGGATTAAATGTTAATGAATGTGGATTTGAATATGGCGAATTGAATATTCATTTACTATTAATGAATATTCACTTGAACAGGTGACTTAAATCAAATCCGCCGTGTCTTAATAGTTAATAACTGATTCACTAATATTAAATGATATATTAACGCCAAAAATTTTGTAATTGAATCCACTCATTCCATAAGTTCGACATTGTGATATATATACACTAAGTCTCTCTCTCTCTCTCTGTCTCTAGTAATACATTTAATATTTCATTTAATTTTAAATTTTATTCTGTAACTATTAAGTATTCTTATCACTTATAAGAACAGCACGAAGGATTTATATTAAATCCAAACGTACGTTAATAGTTAAGAACTAGAGCTTCATGACAAACGTATCGGTATTTAATATAAGTGATATTCATTAATTGTACTGTAAATGAACCCATCATTTAATACTAGACATTTTTTTTCTCAGTGTATCCATACCGATTGCTTTATGAATGCAGTATTTATGCTATCCAATTGAACATGAGATATTTGATATTTGATGTTTCATGAACTTCAAGTCATTTGAAGCTCATGCAATTGTTTTTTTTTTTATTTTTCATAAATGGATTGGTAAGTTGAATTTGTGACGTTGGAATTTATTGTAGAGAGGGGGCTATGTAAAGGGTGTTTCTCCTTAATGTTTAAATTATCTTCAAAATTATTTCCAGGAATGATATTATTCTGTAATGTTTTAGTTCTATATTCGTGCTATTTTATATTACATTGGTAGAGAAACAATGAAAAGGCGGCAATTCTATCTCATACCTGATGGTATAATATCACCGAAAACCTATTTTAATTATAACCCAGTGATGATTTTTTTTTATATTTTATTGTTGCTGGAATGGCCAGATTCTTTCGCACTAGGGGATTTAACTCCGAATATGATTCAAAAATTATAAATACAAAAAGTTATAAACAGAATTAGTAGAAATAGCTATATTATTGAGGTTAATTTTTAATGACTAAAAATAATGAAGATTAATTTTTAATTAATCTTTTGAAGAACGACAAATCTAACCAACTGCACCTTGGTGGTTGCGACATTTTCACCTACAAAGTATCTTTTGCTTGGTGTATTGCAGGGACGTGGGTAATATGACATGGTACTTTACAACCAATTGAGTCAACATAAGAAATTCAACCTATGGTATAAAAAATCAAACTCTATTGATGAGCTAAATAGATAAATAGCATACGGAAACGGATTGAGCGAAAAAATCTACGTACAGTATCTACAGTTAAATATTTTGGAGTGAAAATTGTTTCTTATAAATTTAATATTTCCTGGGTCAAATAAGGTAATTTAGAGCACACTTATTAAAGTTAAATATCACTTTTAAACGAGTAAGTATGTAAGTTTTTATCATGAGTAAAACTTATTAATTATATTATGTTATATACACTACCACTACTATGATATATATTTTATTCTTTTTACGAGTGAACTAAAGCAATACTTATGGAAGGAAAAATTATAAATAAAGTATTTCTCAATTTAAAGTAACTCTTAACATTGTATTACTAAAAATAATATTCTTGTCGGATGCATCTTGTATACCACTGGACCTCGATAAAATTACGCGAAACAATTTTCATTCTTAATATTTTTTGTTTTGTACATTGTTAACTATATTAGAATGAAATCAAATTTAGATTTCACTTGCAAATTGAGTAAAATTTTGACACTTAGGATTTTAGAGTGCACAAAGTTCTTGATGTCAAGTACTTTAAATTTTAATTAGGGAGATCCACTGCCGATCTGTGAATTCACAGAGTTTTGCAGTGCCGAATATACCATTAATTCAATTAGTGATATACTTGTCACTACTAAATAGTGAATATTCACATGATTCGCAGTGAGTCTAAACTTCATTTGTACTTAACTAAAGCTCCTATTTATCTTTCCTATTTAAATACATGCACTAGACTCTATTCCTTCCCAAGCTATCCCTATTATTTATCTTTCTCTATTGAAAGTTTGTACCGGCAGATAGAGCTTGCCCTTTTTAGTGTTCGCATTCTGAAGCTCTATTATGACAGGAGTCTGTTCTGAGCATGAATAGGCTTGGAACATTGTATATGAAGTTGCAGCATTCGAGGTGACATCCAGCGTACTTACATAGTATGATGGCTACCAACATGAAGAAATCCAGGCACAATAATCTAAAACCATAAATAATCTTATATTATCACCAAGGTCTTCACCATGGTAAGTCTGAAATGTAATTACAAGATTCAAAGTTATTTGTACCTCTAAGTCTAAACTCTACATGGGTGACTGAGAAAACGAATTTTTTTATTTCGTGAGAATATAGTCCGGAAAGGCAGTTTGGATTTTGAACTTGAATTCAAAAATTTAAATCACCTACAGTCTATATTATTAATTTTAATCTAAGACTAGGGTTTCTTTTTTATATGTAGCGTTAGCAAGCAGCTTTAAAACGACCACGACAATTATTTACGATACTCCATGAATTCTTGAGTAGTTTTTTTATTTATCAATTATTATAGACGATATAATAACATCATTATATCTCAAAGATTCCCGTAATCAACTCAAGTGTGAATAATTTGGTAACTTCACTGAAAAAAACACGCGTTTTTTTGTTTAATTAATAAAAATAATAGATTTTCAAAACCAAACCTTATATTGAACATCTTTAACGTATGCTGATGAATGTTTCATCTTGATTTCTATTTAAAAATGAATCTTTCTGAAATATTGTTTGTATTTTCAGACAGCCATCAAATGAATATTCACGGTTTAAAATACAATTATAATTAATAATCATAAAAATAATTTTCTGTTCGCAGTAGGTACGTGGAAATTTTTTTGTTACCAAAATTACTATCGTGGAGAAGAATGGGAAAAATGAAGATCCCAGCACCATTGCAAACTGTTACATACGCGGAGTCAAAATCAGCTGTGCACCGTTTTACCAAACTGGAAATGGAAGCGCTTTCAGGTCTTATCTGTGAAGAAATTTGTTATTTCTTGAAGGCGTTCCTCGACAGCGATTTTCGTCGCCATCACTACTTAGTATCAAATAACTCAAGAGGAATGTGCCTATTCTTATGAATGAATAATTTATTATTTTCAGACTGACTATGTCTACTTGTGATAAATCTAACGTTTTATTAATTTTCACTGTTTATACTACGACTTTAAAAATGTCTATACAACCCAATACTAACTCTTTCAGGGTCAATGAGCTTTACATGCTGCTTATGCATATACATATTTAGACAATAGCATACATTGAAATATGTATAAAAAAAGATTTATCAGTTAGAATGATTTGAAACTTTAATTTAATATGTTTTGATTATTAGATTGTTCTTGATAGGTTTCCGTGCAAAACTGTATATATTTATCTAAGATCCAGAAGCATTTTATCTGGATTTTTAATCCATGGATACAGAATATCACTAGACTTAAATACTTGCTATGATATACTTTTGAAATTGAAAAGTTTAGAGTACTTTTTTATTGCTTAAAAAACTGTATTTGGATAACTATTCTATTTTTATTCATTCATACACTAAATAGGTTCGAGATGTAAATATATACATATTATATTATCTACTGAGTTTAAACTTTGTACTATAATTAATTGAGTGAACAAAATTATACAGGTACCTTTTAATTAGTATCTACTTTAATCGTCTAATGGACGATCATAATAATTAAATACCTACAACCACAACATTGATTAACGCTGATTGATACTTTGATTTTATATAATTTAAATATTGTTTCTTCTATAAAAAAGCAGATAAGTTTATTCGACGTAATAAAATGTAGTCTAATTCGTTTAAGAAATATTTTTAATTACAATATTAGATAAGTTAAAAACAATTATGTATTCGGTATATACAATAAAAAGTAATACTTTAATTATTATATATTTATAATTATCACTGCTGTTATTAAAATTGTTAGACGTGCAATTGAACTATATATTTATATGTCTGAGAATACAATCGATGCTTACTTACTGAAATGATTTTTATCGGCTGTTTCAAATACATGTATATAGCCACAGTACAAAACATAATACAATCGATGAAACTTTTCTCGACGTACGAGACATCTTACCGTAAAGCACGCTACTAACGAACTGCGAATCTTACGTGTGCGGTGTGGGCGGTATGCGAAATATTTTTCATATTTCAATCTAGACAGCACAAAATATTTTGATTTCTTTGTTTAATTATTACCATTTTTATTTAAGATAGTCATTAAATTAAATATAATAGTATTTTCTCGATGTTATTTTTAAATATGCCTTTACCTGAAATTCAAACTAGATCATATCTTTTGAATTTAATTATTATTTTCCATTAGAATAAACCTTTCAACATTTATATTATTTGATAAATACAATTTGTAAAATAATATTTGAGCATCATTTCTTTATCCGTAATATACATATACCCGTAGAAGGTAAGTAAGACTTATTAACAGCATATAAAAATTCAAAAGAGATAATGTTTTTATTCTTGCATGGCGCATGCAGCTATCATTCTACTTGTTATTAATTAATAATATATAATATAATCAATAAACGTTATAAGTACTATAGCTTATAGAAAATCTAAAATATATTTATAGGTAGTAACATCAGTTGCTGGATTTCAGCGGTATAGTGAACTAGCAATTCGCATCGGTTAGTCACCGGCTGTTGGTAAATTAGTGCCCAACGGGTAAAGCTGCAGAATCTTAATTAAATATGATTTTTAGAACGATTTTGTTATTTACACTTTACACGAAATTAAAATTTTGCATAATGGTTAAAAAAAATATGATTATAAATAAATTCGATATTTTTATATATTATTTGTTGTAACAGATGCTTAAATACATTACGTTTTAGCTGATAAATATATAGTTTTTTTAAATATTATATCCACAAATTTTATTTGTGAAGACATTTATAATTATAAAGTAAATTAAATTCTATTCAGTAAAATGATAATTCAAATTTAATTTATCTCAACAATGTCTCTGAAACTGAATTATAGGTAGGTATATCAAAACGAACTTAACGACAATAACGACGCTTAGTAACTTAGTTCTTACTTCATAGTTGTTCAAGTTTGCAACTAACCAAAAATGTCAAAAACCATGAAGAAGCTAGCTTCCAATTAAACTACAAAAAAAGATTATGTAAATCGACAAGATGTTAGCGACTCGTGTAATCGAACAAATCTTTATTGAAGATTTTCGAGATTTTTGCCATTTCATTAATAGTAAGTCGCATCACTTATAAAATAAAAAAAATATATTAAAATGCAGCAAAGAAGGTTACTTCAATCATAATATTATTTATATGTGTAGCTATTAAGACTGATGTTGCAAAAACAGTCACATTTAATATCGACCAAGAGTTTTACACAAAGTATTTATCAAGCCCTGAATTAATTAATCGAAGTATTGGAAATTTCGATGTTCTTCTAACAGTTGAAGATATAATTAAAGAATGGATGAAGTTAATGCAAAAAGTTGGTTTATGAATAATTATAAAGAAATTTGTACAAAAACGTAAACAATTTGTCTATTTATTTCATATATTATCAGGAATTGGGGGAAAGTAAGCAATTGCGAAGAGAAACAGAAATAATAGGGCCATCCGAAGAATTGGCTTATTGGAGAAAAATTTTAACTCGATTTTCAGCAGTAGCCGAACAAATAAGATTGCCTCATGTTCAAGCGCATTTAGAATATTTATTTATTTCAAAATCAAAGTTATTTAAAGTTAGTATCCGAATCTATAAAAAAAAATATTGTTTTTAATAATTATTTTAATTAATACATTGAATGATTTTAGTATTTATTTTAATCCCATTAATCTTTTAATATCTATTATCTATAGAAATGGACAAAGCTAGAAGATCATGTGACGGCAGTAGAAATACTAGCGCAAGACAATGTAAAATATTTATACGTTTTAGAGAAGTTTACTTATCCTTTGTACAGACTCGATCCAACAAAACTCGGCGCATACTTACAGTCGTTAATGTATGCGCTGCAAATGATTTTTACAACATCACGCTTTTTTAATACACAGGGAATGGTGACTGCTGTATTTGTTAAGGTTCGCTTTATACATTTTGTATCATTTTATTTATTAACACTATCATTACTAATGCTTTATTTCTTATTAGATAACAAATCAGTTAATTTTGGCATGCAAAGCATATTTGACTAACAATTATAAGGATTCTATATGGGATGTGCCGAAGTCCGAAATGATAGAAAAAATGAAGGTAGGAATCAATTCTAATAAAACACTTTTTCAATTTTATTCAAAATAATCTCGATATATATTTAATAACATGCATTAAAACAATACAATAAAATGATGTAGGATTGTATAAAGCTTAACGAAATATATTATGAATGCTACAAGAACATGCGACTTAAGGTGAAAGAAAATTCAAATGAAAATACTATTGAAGTTTCAGAAGTTCATGTTTTTGGAAAATTTAATACATTTAAAACTAGAGTGACAAAAGTAAGAACCGTTTTTTTTTTGCAACCGATACTGATTTTTTAATTCGCTTATATAATTTTTCAGCTTATAGATATTTTAGAAACATCAAAAACTTATTCAATTTTACACAGTTCAACAATAGAAGGCATCGATATATTTGCTCAAAAGTTTACTGCATTTTATGAGAAAATGATTTCTCAGAAGTACGATCCGCTAGATTTTAGGAAAATGGATTGCGATATTGATTATGAGGAGTTCAAAACAAATGTTCAGAAAACTCAACTTGATCTTCGAAAATTCTTTTTCAATTTTATATCGAAGCTAACGACAATTCAACAAGCACTAGCAATGACATACAGGTAACATATTTCCTAAAATTAAACATTATTATCACACATTTGTATAGCTATTGTATGAAAATTATGTTTGGATAAACGTAAAAGTTCACGTATCATTAGTAAACATCGTTAATGCAAATATAATAATGTATCTTCACTAAATAATCATATAATTTGGTTTATGATTTCCAGATTTCAGAAACTGAATTTGAAAATTTGGGTAGACAGAAGGTATTTGGAATTATCCAGTATGTTAGAAGCTGAAATAGAGGCAGTTAGGGATAGTTACAATGAAGACAGATCTAATCCACCTATACCAAGAAATATTCCACCAATATCTGGTAGAATATTATGGGTACGGCAGCTCTTGAGGCGTGTAGAATCGCCAATGGACATTTATAAAACTCGACCTAGAGTTATTGCACATGATAAAATGCAAAAATGCATCAAATTGTACAACGCTTTAATGTCGGTTTTTATTCATTACGAAATGTTGTATCATAAAGCTTGGTTCAATTCAACAGAAATCGTAAGTATTAGTCAATCGTTCATGATATATACTACGTAGTAAGAAAATATATATACTTGTATTTTTAAAGGTAAGATTAGCATTGACAGCTCCAATACTTGTTCGAAATCCACGTACAAATAAATACGTTGTAAATTTTGATCCTTACATCATGGAAGTAGTTCGAGAAGCAGAGTACATGTTGAAATTCGGCTTGGATGTTCCAGATTTCATTAAAATCATATTTTTCAGTAAGAGTAAAATACAGAAAAACGTCGAAACAATAAAAGTTTTAGTAGAAGAAAATAACCGGTTAAGACGATCGATACCACCGCTTTTTTTGAAACTGATGAAACCTTGCCTCGTAGACATTGAAGCAGCGTTTCAGCCGGGTCTATCTGTCGTTACGTGGACTTCTTTGAAGATTCCAGATGTGTGCGCAAGTATTAAAGGTACCCTTACGCACGTTGAAAATTTCTTGAAAAAAGTGGTAGACATGAAAGAAGCAAGGACTGACGAAATCTTTGTATCAATTGCGAATTCGATATTGTATAAATTTAGTGATTCTCCACAATATCCTGAAGAATTTTCAAAGACTATTATGAGTTTTACTGAAAAAGCAGGGTATGAGCTCGGGGTTAAGTCAAACACTGCTGAGTGTGCAGTAGTGGGTATAATTAATAAATTTGTGGATTTAATAAAAGATCCAAACATTGAAGAAACAAAATATAATTGGATGGATCCTTCGAAAGCAAACAAGGCAGTTACGTCATTAACAAAATTAACGGAAGGGTCATTTGAACTTGGTATCTATTGTTAATATTTTATCAAATATAGTTCAAGTTGTGACTAAAAATACTTAAATTGTATTACACTTTAATAGGCTTTGGAATAATTGAATCTTCAGCTAAAGTTAACGTTAGACACTTACATAATGATTGTATGGAATTATTTGCGTACTTTAATCAAAAAGTAATGGATGCATTAGTGAAGTGTACCAAATTATCGCTAGAAATGTTGAAGAAAATGGTTGGTTCATCAAGGTAATAACATTACAGCTCAATTTATATATTTTAATTACTTTGATATTCAAAATTTTAATATTTTTTATTCAAATAAGTAAAACCTTCAGTTTATTCTTTAGATTGCTGCAACTTAATATAGTGTTTGCTTTTGTCAATCTGATTTGTAATTGAGCTTTTACATAATGTTTTTTACAGCATTCTCTTTAAGAAAGTTACAAACCTAGATGAAGAGAAATTGTTAATGCAAACTGATTTTGTATTACAAATTCCAAACATTGTTATAATTCCTACTATCGACGAATTACAATCTCACTTTGACAACGTAGTGAATTGTTTGTTTGACGCACATAAACATATATGTATGTGGGGACATATGAGTAAGAAAGATGAAACCGATGGTGATGCTGGTAAAGAAAAAAAAATTTTTTGAAACTTTGAAAGCATTATATTTATTAAAAGCTGTAATGAAAATGTATTATTTCTCACAAAAGATTGTCGGTTAATCTCATAAAATTTTCATGTAACAGTAGGTCGAGATTTGCCAAATTATTACGCGTATATTACGGAACATAAAGAAGTTCTTCGTATTTCAACGAGCTTGCAAGGGGCTATGCTTATTTTGAAACATGACATTCAAAAAATAGGAAAAGTAAGATTTTATTCACTGCTAATGTAAACTATAGATAGGATCGATTGAAGCTGGCCTTTCGTAGTAATTTAAAAAAAAACGAAGAAAACATGTTATAGCAGTCGAACATAAATTATTTATTTACAAGATAAATGTTATGATATTGACTTGAATTATGAATTCTAGATATATCTACGATATTCTTATTTATGGTCAGATGATAAAGAAACTGAATTAAAAAAATTTGTTGCATCGGAACCATATTTGTATGAAATTAAAGAAAAGTTTGATTCATTCGAGAAACTGTTTATTGAAATTGATGATCTTCCCAAATTTCATATCGTTGGCTCTCTTCGCATCAATATGGGTAAGATTTAAGAATAGATAGTATATCATGCACTTAGAGAGGAAGAAGTCGGTTTAAGTGTCAACTTACAAGAGTTCTGGACTGGCAAATTTTTTTTCTTGTGGTGCATATACTATTTTTCCTTATATAAGCGCCTAGTGTATACATCCTTTCTCTCCCGGCACCAGGGCGAGAAATTTCTACTTTATGCGCTTGTATGAGGAAAATAAGTATTTTGTTGATATCCTAGAACTAAAACACCATACTTTAATTTTAGATAAGTTGAAATTGGGAATAAATGTTGAAGCCCAAGCGTGGAAAACAACTTTAGGCATAATGTTGTCTAATATGTATAAAGGAAAATTGAAAAGGATATCAGAATACATAGTAAATAAAAATAAGGTACTGATACGAGATATCAAAGATTTGGAAGATGTTCGAATTGCTATGAAATGCCTTGCAGAACTGCGTGAAGATTTTATAAATCTGGATATGGAATTAAATACTATAGAAGAGATTTATTCACTTATGACAGGATATCAGGTCGAGATTTCTAAAGAAGAACAGGATATTGTTGACAGCATTCGATATAATTTCAATAATATGATAGCAACTTCCAAAGAAGTTCAAGTCACAATAGTCGAAATGCAGAAGCCATTAAAAGATGAGCTTCTCGCAGGAGTCGCAGCTCTTAGAACAGAAATTTCGAAGTTTTATAAAGATTTTGATATTAAAGGACCGATGGTCGAAGGGATCCCAGCTAAAGAAGCTAGTGAAAGGTAGCGTTTCTGATATGAATATACACACTACATCTTATCGACTTATACTTTTTATAAATCTTTTTAAATCAGTTCGATTATTCACATATCCGTTAAAAAGGTGGCAATAAAAATAAAATAATATGTATATTTCTCTTCTATTACCAGAGTGCTGCTTTTCCAAGCATGGTTTGAGGATTTATATGAAAGATACGAAACCTACACTAGTGGCGAAACTCTATTTGGTATGGAAATTTCCGAGTATCCAGAATTACAGATAAGAAAAAGAGAGCTCAATTTACTGCAAAAATTGTACTCGCTTTACTTACGAGTTATGCGCTCTGTAGACGGTTATTACGAAATACCTTGGTTCGAAATCGACACAGATGTGATCAATGCGGAAATCACAGATTTTCAGAACAAGTCAGTTATTAATATTTAAAATAATAAATTATGCTGAATTTCGTGAGCTGAAATTGTCTTATGTCAATACTCATTTTCAGATGTCGAAGGTTACCAAAAGCTTTACGAGAGTGGCCTGCGTATATTGAATTGAAAAAGAAGATAGATGATTTCAACGAAACTTGTCCACTTTTGGAGCTAATGGCTAATAAAGCGATGAAAGAACGACATTGGGAAAGAATGTCTGCGGTGTGCGAATATACGTTTGACATCGAATCAGAAACTTTCAATTTAGCCAGTGTTATGGAAGCTCCGTTATTGGAACACAAAGACGATGTTGAAGTGGGTTTAGGAATTCTCAACATTTTAGCCACATACTAAAATATAACTTTCATTCATATTATTGTATTCAATTTACGTATACAGGATATATGCATAAGTGCAATTAAAGAAAAGGATATCGAAAGTAAACTTAAGCAAATAATCGCTGATTGGGCTATAGTTAATCTGCAATTCGCTAATTTCAAACAAAGGGGCGAGCTTCTATTAAAAGGACTAGAAACTCAAGAGATAATTGCACTGCTGGAAGATAGTTTGATGATTATTAGTTCATTAATGGCTAACCGGTATATAAACATTTTTATTTCTGAATTTAATAATCTGAAATTCATTAACAATATTTATAATATCAATGCATTCATAATTTAATTATTATTTTAAATAATAACAAGTTTGCAAATATGTATATATATATATTTATACATATATATCAGAGTTTTTACATGAAATGTGAAAAGTCGAATTATATATTTTAATATTGCTTTTAATTCTAGATACAATGCACCATTTAAAAGAGACATCCAAACTTGGCAAGACAAATTAAATAATACGTCTGAAATATTAGCCAAGTGGTTAACCGTACAAAATCTTTGGGCATACCTGGAAGCAGTATTTATTGGCGGCGATATTTCTAAGCAATTGCCAGCTGAGGCTAAGCGATTTAACGTATTACCTTTTCAAACATTGCAAAATATGAAATAGTTTATTCATGTTAATTTATATTTAATTTACTGATGAACTAATAGGCTATCGATAAATCATGGGTAAAATTGATGTACCGCGCTCGTGAAAAAGTGAATGCAGTGGAAACATGCGCTGGCGATGAAATGATGGGACAATTTCTGCCACATTTGCTAGAACAGCTTGAATCTTGTCAGAAATCGCTCAGCGGGTAGGAATTAACTACGATCAAATTTATTTATCGATTAAAATTTTACTGTTTTCTCAAGTTAAAGTAAATTTATAATTCTTTGCTAGCCCCTTAATACGGTTATAATTGATTATTTTTGTTTAACCTTTAAATTGTTGTAACTAATATTATATTTTGTTTTCAGCTATCTTGAAACAAAGAGAGTCGTATTTCCGAGGTTTTGCTTTATATCGGATCCATCTTTGTTGGAGATATTAGGTCAAGCCGCAGATTCTCATACAATTGTCAATTATTTAGATGGCTTCTTTGATAATGTTGCTAAGGTATGAATAATACATTAATTTATTTTATAAATCAAATCAAAATTCAATAATTATTATGATAGTAAAGATTTTACTTAGTCTTGTAAAATTTAGTGCTACAAAATTATTCATTTTAGTTGGACTTCTCAGAAAAGGAATACGATAAGATTATAACAATGTATTCGCGTGAAGACGAAAAAATTGTTTTCGAGCAACCTGTAGTATGTCAAGGAGGAGTTGAACACTGGCTGAATGCTTTATTAAATATGCATTGTCAGTCAGTTGGTGCTGTCATATCTCAAGCCTTGCAACTCTTGTCATACTCAGATACGGATCTTTTAATTCTTCTGGAAGATTCTGTCCTTCAAGTAAATATTTAATGTGATAAAATACATTAATTTTATAGTGGAATCAAAATTAAATTTTAATCGCATATTTTTAGGCGGGTTTATTGGCGATACAAGTTCTGTGGACACGACAAGCCGAAATTGCATTAGAAACTGTTAAAAAAGATAGAACTATAATGAAAAAAACAAATGCATGGTTCCTTGATCTTTTGAATAGACTCATTGAACTTACTGTTAGGGATTTAACGAGTTATGCAAGATTGAAATTCGAAGCTCTAATTACTATTCACGTTCATCAAAGGTGATAGTATTTTATACACATTTATATATAATTAGACTACATTTTTTACGGTGCTATGCTGTGATCTCAATGAAGAAATTTAGTTCAATAATGTATTCAATATTTATATTAATTTTTAGGGATATTTTTGATGATTTATGCCGACTTAGAATAAAAAACTTAAATGATTTTGAATGGCTGAAACAAGCTCGATTTTATTTTGACTCGGAGATGGAAAGTGTCCCAATTAAAATTACCGATGTTACTTTTATTTACCAAAATGAATTCTTGGGCTGTACCGATCGGCTTGTTGTTACTCCATTAACTGACAGATGTTATATAACATTAGCACAAGCAATTGGTTAGTTTGACTTGTACTTAAATTGATATTGCTAAATAAGGCATCAAATCGGATCAGTTTCCTAATAATAGGATATTATTTACTATGGCACTCAGTGCGAGAGGTTCGATTTATTGCACGCGGGAAAAAAGACGCATACGTTAAATTGAGGTTCTCACACGTTGTGCTATAAAATGTGGTTCTATAGATGAGCGAGAAATAGATTTAATCCTCATGTGACCTTTTCAAACTTGCTTCGCTCGTCTGCAAACAGTCACATGAGGGTAAAATCACTTTAGTGTACTAATGTCGAAATGTACTATTTTGCATTAGGAATGAATTTTGGTGGTGCTCCTGCTGGCCCAGCTGGTACTGGGAAAACGGAAACTACCAAAGACATGGGAAAAGCCTTAGGGAAATATGTTGTTGTGTTCAATTGCTCTGATCAGATGGATTTTCGAGGTTTAGGGAGAATTATTAAGGTAGTATTATTGCTGGCACATACTTGTATAATAATATTTTTGTAACACAAGTACGAATTTCGCGTTATTTGGGCCCATTAAGCGAGCCGAAAGTGACTGGCGAGTGATAAAAGTCGACAGCGGGAGTTTTTAAATTTTTATCGAACGCCAAAAATTGTTGGGACTTATTTTTAAAAAAAATAAACGATAATTTTTACAAAATATATTTTATATTTTTGTAATAAAAACTAATACTAAACAAATATCCATCCATTTTTTATTGTATCAAAATACTAAGTAACTAAAAATTAAAAATACTCTAGCTAATGCGTCGTTGGAGTTTTTGTGTTATAAAAAATATGGTGTGCACTAAGGGCTAAGGGGGCTTTATGATCTCGTGTGTTTAAAAATCCCATTTTATGCCCTTGGTACATAATATACTATTTCCAGATATAAAATAATTGAAACGATATTTACGTAAAGGGTTTAGCACAATCTGGAACTTGGGGCTGCTTCGATGAATTTAATCGCATCGATTTACCTGTCCTTTCTGTCGCAGCTCAACAAATCGCTATTGTTTTAACTGCAAGAAAAGAGAAAAAACCTAACTTTTTGTTTAGGTATTACTCTATAATATATTTTCATTTTATCACTTTGAATGATAAGAACACTTAAATATTATATACTTTTTAATACTATTCTAGCGATGGAGATACTTATGGTATTGACTATGAGATGGGGTTATTCATTACTATGAACCCTGGATATGCAGGGCGTCAAGAATTACCGGAAAATTTAAAAATTCAGTTCCGTAGTGTCGCTATGATGGTGCCGGATAGACAAGTATGTCGTACATATTTAGATTTATTAGTCTTATATTAAATAATTTTTTAAACAACTTTCTCAAAAATTATTGTACGCTTATATACTTTTTTATTTATCTATTGATAACAGAATTGAAAAAGAAATTGTTTTCTTTAAATGTTATGTAACTTTTGACTTCAACAGATTATTATGCGTGTAAAGTTAGCAGCCTGCGGTTTTAAAGAAAATGTCCTCTTGTCACGAAAGTTTTTCACACTTTACAAACTCTGCGAAGAGCAGTTAAGTAAACAAGTTCATTACGACTTTGGTTTGAGAAATATTTTATCCTGCTTAAGAACACTCGGCGCTCAAAAACGAGCTCATCCAGGTGAATCTGAAGAAACAACTCTAATGAGAGTATTGAGGTAAAATGCGACTAGTATCAACTGCAATGTCAATAATTCGTGAACATTTTGTTTCGTCGTATTAAATTTATTTTCCATCTTCAGGGACATGAATCTTTCTAAATTAGTTGACGAAGATGAACCTTTATTCCTTTCCCTCATCGACGATATGTTCCCGGGTATTAAATTGACAACTCAAACGTACAAAGACTTGCAAAGAGCAATTGCAAATGCAGCTGCTTCCCTTGGAATTGAAAATCACCCTGAATGGAATTTAAAAACTATCCAAGTACGTTTTTAGCATATATGTACAAATTCATCCAAAGATTCATTAGCTTATATTTTGTTCAAATCAATTGTAATAAAGTATTAGTACAGTTAATAATTATTTTTATTGCAATTTCTAAATTCAGTTATACGAAACATCTCTTGTCCGACACGGTTTGATGGTTCTTGGACCGACTGGATCTGGTAAAACGCGTTGTATGTGGACACTTATGAGAGCATTGACTGAATTAGGAAAGCCACACAAAGAAGTTCGCATGAACCCTAAGGTGTCAAATATTTTTCTTATCGAGAATCTAAACTAATGTATCAAACTATTTTTAATTTCTTAAGCTATTAACTGATTTTCATAGAATAAAATAGTGCAGATTGTAGATATACATATATTTGCACAATCAAACGCTCCTAAATAGGTACATGAAATATCTAAAATATATTTTAATGAAATAAATGTTTAGGCCATCACTGCACCACAAATGTTTGGTCGATTGGATGTAGCAACGAATGACTGGACCGATGGAATATTTTCAACCTTATGGCGGAGATCAATACAAACTAAGAAAACCGATGTTTTATGGATCGTGTTAGATGGTCCAGTAGACGCCGTGTGGATAGAAAATTTAAATTCGGTTTTAGATGATAATAAAACCCTCACACTAGCTAATGGCGATAGGATTGTAATGGCACCAAATAGCAAACTCGTATTTGAGCCTGACAATGTCGATAACGCATCGCCGGCTACTGTATCACGTATGGGTATGGTTTTCTTCAGTGCCTCTGTTTTAAAATGGAGTCCAATACTTGAGGTACCTTCTATAAAACAAATTATTACTAAAATAAATATCTGGAATATATACCTGCAATTTAAAGGAAATACTTTTTCTTTTTCAATAGTAGTGATTTTACAATTCAAACAACTATAAACGTGTACTCACTTATTTATCTTTTGTTGTGAAAGCCTTTTTTAAAAAGCAAGACTTACAAACGCTAAATTTTTTTTTTATTATTAATAATATTGTTTTATATAAAAATTATAAACGTATTAAACATGTTTATATTTAGGGATGGCTTAAGACAAGACCAGTTAATCAAGCGAGTGTTTTGCGGGAATTCTTTAATAAGATTTATGATGATGCTTATACTTTCGTGCAAACTAAACTTACACCAAAAATGGTTCTTCTCGAATCAATGTATATAAGACAATGTATTGACTTGTTAGATGGATTATTTACGACTGAGGGAGCAAGTGGTATCTGCTTAATTATTCTCATGATAACTGGCATTACATTTTGATCATATTATTTCGTAAATAAAATGTTTTTATTTCTAGATACGATGCCAAATTATCATCTAGAGAAATTTTTCTTGTTTTCATTAATGTGGAGTCTTGGAGCAGTATTAGAACTTGACGGTCGTGAAGAACTTCAAGATTATGTGGTAGCTCATCCATCAAAATGTGATTGGCCTAAATTGCAAGTCAGTAATGAAATTAATTTATACTTTTGTACATGTCTATTATTTATTTTATAATATCATTATGGAAATAATTTATTGCAGGAAGATGAAACTATCTTTGAGTTCCTTGTTTCAAAAAATGGTCAGTGGATACATTGGAACGAAATGGTTCCCGTTTTTAACTATCCTTCAGACGCGGTTTTAGACTACCATACAATTCTTGTTCCAAATATAGACAATACTAGAACATTATATTTAATCGATTTGATCGCCAATCAAGAAAAAGCTGTGCTTCTAATTGGTAATTATAATGGAAATTTTTTATGTAAACTTTTGACTTTCTTAATTCAAGCTTATTTTTAATATTTATGTATTATTTTAATGTTTGCATATCGATACCAATACGATTTTTTTTTTTAATAAAATCTAATTTTTAAATATGGTCAGTCATAAATCTATTATACGAAATAATTAGTAATAGTAGATTACGCCTCTATAGGGAGGAAAAAACTAGGAACAGTCCAGAGCTCGTGCAAATTGTGGCAAATACGAGGTCTGCACTGGTCAGTAGCGTATACTTACTATTTTTTTGTCTAACGAGGACAAAAATTCAACATTATCGAATAGGCTCCGGAAGTGAAAGTGGTAGCTGGCAAGCTTTCGGCCCGCTCGTCAAAAAAAATATTTAAAAAAAATTAAATTCATTTGATGACCATAATAGCAGTAAATCCTTGAAATTCATTTCATGAAATTTAAATTTTTTTAGGTGAACAAGGTACTGGAAAAACTGTGATGCTTAAAAGTTCTATGGCTAAACATGATCCAGAACTTCATCTAAATAAATCGTTCAATTTTTCTTCTGCTTCCACGCCTAATATGGTTCAAGTGAGCAGAAATCTATTATTACTGTAAAATAAAAATTCTTAGTATTATTAAAAGTTCTTTTTTTATTATTTATCTGCAAATATTAGCGAGTATTCGAAAGTTACGTGGAGAAACGCGTAGGTCTCACCTATGGGCCTGCAAATGGCAGAAAGATGACTGTATTTATCGATGATATAAACATGCCCGTAATTAACGAATGGGGGGATCAAATCACGAATGAAATCGTGCGTCAAGTGATGGAATATAAGGGATTTTACTCTCTTGATAAACCAGGAAACTTTTTAATATTGCAAGATATAATGATACTAGCTGCAATGATACATCCTGGTGGTGGAAGGAACGATATACCTCCAAGATTAAAAAGACAGTTTAACATATTTAACTGCACTCTACCCTCAAATAAATCAATGGATACAATTTTCAGTGAGTACTTTTTATTATTATCAATAATCGAGAAAAGTAATTAAATATATGATTGTGTAAAGATTTTACATATTATTTAAAAATAACAATAGAAATCTTAATAATTTCTTTATTACATTAATATATATATATATTTTAGGGAGTATCGGCGAAGGATACTTTTGTATAGAGAGATTCTCCGAAGTTATCGTAAATTTTCTTCCAAAATTAATCCCACTGACACGTTCAATATGGCAGCAAACAAAAATCAAAATTTTACCTACTCCTGCTAAATTCCACTACGTTTTTAATCTTCGAGATGTATCTCGTATATGGGAAGGAATATTACAAATTGAAAGAGCTGAATGTGAATCTATAACAACATTATTAAAACTTTGGGAACATGAATGTACGAGGGTTATTGCAGACAGGTCCATTTTCATTAATTTTGATATAATAATAGGTTTTTTAGAACCATTCCCTACAACTTATCAAATAAACTATTTAAAAAAATCTGTTTTTATTTTTAGGTTTATTGATTTCACGGACAAGGAGTGGTTCATAAATATGTTACACAAAACCGCTGAAAATTTACTTGGTCCAGATTTTGAACATTACGATACGAAAGAAACATTTTTTGTAAACTTTTTGCGAGAACCACCAGAACCTACAGGAGATGAACCAGATGATTTTGTATTTACAGCACCGAAGACTTATGAAGAATATCCAAGGTATGAATAATAAAATTGTAAATTAACGTTAATTTTGAACAGTTCAATTTTAATATGTTCCTCGAATCCTGAACTGACATACCTACGTAAATAAAATTTAAGACTAGATGTTATAATATTGCTAAGTATCATAGCAATGACATAGTAGTAAGATAACATGTCTTTAATACTGCTTGATTATTTTTGCGATTGTTTTGGTACAAATTTGAAAATAATATATTTTTGCAGCTATGAGATTATTATTAACAGAGTTCAAACTTTTATGAGACAATTCAACGAAGACATTCGAGGGATACAACTTGATTTAGTGCTATTTCACGATGCACTTATGCATTTGGTTCGGATATCTAGAATAATTGGACTGCCACGAGGAAACTGCATGTTGGTTGGCATAGGAGGATCAGGAAAACAGTCGTTAACTCGTCTCGCATCCTTTATCGCAGGATACACATTCTTCCAAATAACTTTGACCAGGTCTGCATGAAGTTTCATATGGATTAATAATTACTATAGATAAATATTTCCACAAAACGTATTATTATTTCATATTTATATTTGATATGAAAAGTATACTATTAAGTAATAAAAATTTTGAAATTCAGGAGCTATAATGCGCAAAATTTGATGGAAGATTTACGTCTGATATATCGAAATGCCGGTCTAGGATACAGAGGAGTAACATTTATTTTCACTGACAATGAAATTAAAGAGGAAGGCTTTCTTGAATTCATTAATAATATACTAAGCGTTGGTGAAGTAGCTAATCTTTTCCCGAAAGATGAACTCGATGAAATCCTATCTACTATTGTTCCTATAATGAAAAAAGAAGATCCAAAACGACCACCAACTCTAGATAATCTTTATGAGTTTTTTATATCAAGAGCAAGAAATAATTTACATATTGCTTTATGCTTTTCACCGGTAAGTTGACAGGTTCTTTCATTAGGCAGAATAAAAATTTCGACTTGTACCTATATTGAAATAGTTCATATTGCATTACAAAATTTTGATTATACAATAATTTAGTTTAAAAAGAGAAACCTAATCTAATAAGTTTTCATTAAGAAAAGCTAGGATATAAAATAAAGTAAACTTACATATTTACCATTTTAATCTTTACTAAATAGTACTTTTCGACACTGGTGAGTAAGTCGGCTTTTTAGCGTATGCGCTAAAAATCAACTTATCCGCCAGTGTTGAACAATATTTTATATCACGAGAGCCTAAAAATCATGTCTTCAAATTGAACTATTTTTTAGTGTGACTGTACATCTAGCTTCTACAAATTAATTTATTAACGATTTTTTTAATATTCTCACGAGAAATCTTACGAATATTGTGATGTTTCTTCCTTAAGGTGGGTGAAAAATTTCGATCCAGATCCTTAAAATTCCCCGGTTTGATGTCAGGTTGTACTATAGATTGGTTCTTCCGGTGGCCTAAAGATGCATTGTGCGCTGTGAGCCAACACTTCCTTGGCAGCTACAAGATCATCTGTACTGACGAGGTGAAAGTTCAATTGATCCAGATCATGGGTGACGTTCAAGACAATGTGAACGACACGTGCCTCGAGTATTATAATCGTTACCGCCGGCAGTGCTACGTCACTCCCAAGTCCTTCTTGTCCTTCATTGAAGCTTATAAAGTCGTTTACGTACAAAATGTGGAGGAAATCGAGCAACTGGCGTTCCGTATGAAAAATGGGTTAAACAAGCTAGTGGATGCCGCTGCACAAGTCGATGATTTGCGTAAGGTTTTGGTGAAAAATCAAAAGGACATCGCTGTGAAAAACGTGCAAGTCGAAGCTGTGAGTTTTAGCTTTTATTGTTATGTTGTTTATTATTCCATGACATAACAATTTCCAATAAGTTTCTACAAACTAACAGAAAAACCACTGTGAAAGACTCTTGCTATTAACTTAGTTTGAATTCTAATGTTTGCATAATGTGGTAGTATAATGTATTTATAATACGAAGAAGAATATTATTATACCGTATAAGTGACAGAACATATTAATGAAATAATCTATTCGTAGCTGCTTGTATTTTTTAGAAAATAATCCTAAAAGAATGTTACAGTCTTATTTGTATAAAATTCGAGCATATATAATTTTTATCATACACAATTTATTTATTACTACAAAAAATTTATTCAAGTATGTACTTTACTTAGGATATTACTAACAATTAAGCCTATCAACTAAGCGAGTCAAAGCAAAGTTGGATTCACGTAGTGATGGCAACGCTATACTTATATGATATACCTACGTATGTGATTGCGTGATTACAAAAACCTTGTTTTTAGATTGTTTTATTATTGTTCATTAACTAATAACCAATGAAACAAGGTTGTTAAGGGGGTAGTATACTTTTGAGACCTTTTTTTTCACCATTTTTTTTTTTCATAAATTAAATTTCCAATGTCAATCTTTTTACATATTATGTAGTAGTGTTCTGAGTTTATGAAATTTTTTTTGAAAAATTTTGATGACACCCCGCTGATTTATGGCTGGCCGAATTATAACCCCTTTTTTTGGTGTACATGATTTCTCAAGTTTGGATCATCTGAAACAGTAAATTCCAATTGATTTTTAAACCAGAATTGTGAAAACCGAGAATGTTCTCCTTGTCCGTGTTGAAATTGAAGCAAATCGGTCGAGTAGTTTTGCCGGAATCATGTACACCAGTTGAAAAAACAGTGTTTCGAGATGCAGAAAATGTACAGCGTTCCATGTGTTCCGAGAGCTCTGAAACCTCATTTTTCGGCCACTTATGAAACTTTTTGATTGAAAAGAAGGTTTCTACATGAATTCTAAGGCTTTCAACTGAGTAAAAATGTGGGAAAAAAAATGGATTTTTTGAAAATCCAAAGGTATACTACCCCCTTAAAGTCGGAAAATTATCCTTAGATTTAGTTTATATTACAGAAAGATTTTTCGGGATCGGAAAGATAATTTTCAAAATATTAGTAATAAGAGCATGAAAATACACTTTTCCATAAGAGACCGTGTTAAATGTGAAACAAAATAATTGTTAATATCTTAATAATAAAATAATAATAATAATTGCTAATTTACTTAATTTAATAATCTTCTGAACGTCTATTCTATTTGCTAGGCTACTGAACTATAATTATACTTAATAGCAAAAAACAACTTGAAATTACAAAATATATTAAATGAATTTTCGTAACAGATTCTCGTGAATGTCAATGAAAAACGACGAGACGCGGAAATTGTAAAGGCTCAAGTACTAAAGACAAAAGAAGAAGCAGAAGCTTTATTGAAAATAATTTCAAAGGAAAAAGTGGTAGCAGAAAAGAAATTGAAAGCTGCTGAACCAGCTCTTCTAGAAGCAGAAGCTGCTTTACTGGTAAGGGTTTGTTATTGCAGTATTTAATCATCCGGTAATTTCGTAAGATCTTTAAGATAACAGAATACTGATTGAATACTGTATGTAATCAAAATTAGTAATGAAATTTTCTTGTTGTCCGTACCCTTAGTTATGTGTCTATACTTTTTCTGTTGTGTATCACATATTATTTATGTTAAAGCATATATATATATATGTGTGTGTGTGTGTGTATGTGTATCTCTAATTGTATAATATTTTTGTTTTTATAGACAATTAAAGCATCTGATATTGCAACGGTTCGAAAATTGGCAAAGCCACCTTATTTGATTACACTGATTATGGACTGTGTATGTATCTTATTCAGGAGAAGATTGGAACCTGTAAAACCGGATCCTGACAAACAATTTTTGGTAGCATCTTGGGCCGAAGCTTTAAAAGTATTACATAGATTATATTAAAGTCAAAGTTAAAAACTACGAGCTATTACTTTTATTTATTTAATTTTATGTAATGTTTTCAGGTCATGGCTGACACGAAATTTCTTTTTAACTTACAAAATTTTCCAAAGGACATGATCAATGCTGAGACTATTGATCTAATGCTTCCTTACTTAAACTACCACTTATATACTTATGAAGCTGCAAAAACAGCTTGTGGAAACGTTGCTGGATTGATACAATGGACAATGTCTATGGTTTCATTTTATCAAGTCAATAAAGATGTACTTCCCTTGAAAGTAAGTTAAAATATAAAAAATAAGTGCGTCAGGCGTATAAATATAATGTGAATAAAACATTTAAAATGATTATAGGCAAACTTAGCAGTTCAGCTAGGAAAACACGATACAGCGAATAGAAATTTACAAGCCGCAGAGAAGCTTTTGAGATCCAAAGACGAGATTTTAAAAGTAGTTCAAAATGAGTTCGATGCAGTTATGGGTGAACGACAAGTACGAAAAAACATTTTTCAAATAACAATTACTTTCAAGAAATTCTCTCGCAATTAATTGCTATATCGTTTCATTAATTGTATACAACAAATTTATTTATCATCTTCGTTTTTTACACATTATTTAGAAAATAGTTGACCTAGCAGATCTTTGTCAAAGAAAAATGGATACTGCTAAAGCAATGATCGATGGGTTATCAGGAGAAAAAATTCGCTGGACTGAAACCCTTGCACGATTCAAATCTGAAACGGAACGATTAGTCGGTGATGTATTGATTTTAACAGGGTTTTTATCATATTGCGGACCCTTCAATCAAGAATTTCGTACTTATTTACAAAAAATGTGGTGTGAGTCCATTCAACATAGAAAAATACCACTTTCGTTAAACGTTAATATTATTGATTCTTTGACCGATACAGCTACGGTATGTTCAAAATAATGCTTTTATTACTGGTTTAACCATTGTATATCATTAATATTATTATTTATTAACGGTACATTAATACGCAGTTCGAAATATTTAATATTTTAGACTGGAGAATGGAATTTGCAAGGCCTGCCAAATGATGAGCTTTCGATTCAAAATGGAATAATTGTTACGAAAGCATCTAGATTTCCATTACTCATAGATCCTCAATTACAAGGCAAAGCTTGGATAATCAATAAAGAGAAAGACTGTCAAATGCAGGTGATTCAAAAATATATGTATTATTTATTGTATTTATATTGTTTAATCAACCCTTTTACAAAAAGCGAATATAGCAAATACAAAATATCGCAAGATTCATTAACCCTTAGAGAGCCGGAATTTCAAAAATTTTAAAAGCTGATCATTATGCCTATTAAATTGCGATTTAAGGTCCCCAACTTTGACCCAAACCAAGATCGAATGTTGGCGAATCAGCCTATGACGCCTACAGTTCGGTACGGTGTAGTTCAGTGCTTAGATTTTCAAAATTAAAAAAAAAAAATTATTTGTGTTATTATTATTTTTGGAATTTTTGGGTTTCAGAGATAAAAAAAAGTAATTTCCTTTTATTATTGCTAAGAAAATCCTCTGGAGGCGGTGAAAACCCTTTTTATGGGTAACAACAATTCATTGTAGTTACAATCTGCGAATAAATATCCAAAGTCATAAATTTTGTGGTACAGAACCCAAAAATAAGAAGTAGGTTTGACGAATTCATCGATTCCATCCTTAATAATTGGCCTATAAAACTGCACCCCTCAAAGAGTTAACGCAATGGTACATGAAAACGATGTCCCGGTCCTCTAAGGGTTCATACAATTTTCTAGCTCTAGAATTTACGTATTCTTTAAATTTATCGTCTTTACCTAAATATCTATTAAATGTACTATTTCTATAATTAACCTTTTATATGATAAATCTCAATATCACCTTGATTAAAATATTATATTTTTTTGCACGTCCACTATGTCAAGAAACATGCACACTCTTACTCGTTTTGACAGCTCTTCATTATCTTCATTATTTTCATACTAATTTAAAATGCAAAATTGTACCTAATTTTTAAACTTATAACTTTTGAACGAATTCAGCTATTTACGTATATAACCTCTCAAATTGAAGGTCGCATTTTCAATTTTCATGTGTAATTAAGAAACATATTTTGTTTTTGTTTTTTACTGAGTTATAAAGCGTGAAGCAACTTAACCCATTAGCGACCAAGACCCCGAATTTTCAACAACTTTTTCAAGGCTTTTTTTAACTAAAAGAAGGTTTGAAAAAGTTCGAAAAATATCATATCCGACGTATTTTGAGCTGTTCTTTCGAATGGTGATACCGATTTGTTAAAATACTCCTGCAAAAAATATGGCGTGTTTTTCACGAAAAAAAGTTACAAAATTTGGAAATTTTCAACTTTATGAATTTTTTTCATAAGGATGTTCAAATATTACGGGAAAATTTTTT
>UELU01077856.1:0-15192 GCA_900490025.1 Megastigmus dorsalis | reverse complement strand
AAAAAAAGTTACAAAATTTGGAAATTTTCAACTTTATGAATGTTCAAATATTACGGGAAAATTTTTTTCATGATTCTAAAATATTTTTAAAATTTCTAAATTTTATCACTTTTTTTCGTGAAAATCACGCCATATTTTTTATTAAGAGTGTTTTAGCAAAAAATCGGTATCACCATTCGAAAGAACAGCTCAAAATACGTCGGATATCATCTTTTTCAAATTTTTTCAAACCTTTTTTTTTAGTTTAGAAAAAGCCTTGAAAAAGATGTTGCAAATTCGGGGTCTTGGTCGTTAATTGGTTAACTCGGCCTCTAGGGCCCATTGGCACTAACGCCGAGACACGTGCCTCATTTTTTGCCAAAAAGCACCTCTATAAAGTTTCAGCAAAATCCTTGACCCGAAAATGAAAAAATCAGTAAATCTTCTTAAGCTTTTATTAGAATATCTAAATGAAAATTTTTAAAATAATTAATAAGAAATTTTACCGTTTATGTTTATATTTCAGTTGACTTTATTGAACCACAAATACTTTAGAAATCATCTAGAAGACTGCATTTCACAAGGGCGGCCTTTATTAATTCAAGATGTTGGAGAAGAATTAGATCCCGTGTTAGATAATGTATTAGAACGGAATCTTATAAAAATTGGTACAACATGGAAGGTACTTATTGCCTACTTTAATATTTTTTTAACTATTATTGCTTAGTATTTCACAGATTATTATTCATATTCATTTTCTGGGTTGAAATTATGCATATGCGTTGAGTGATAAATTAATCGTGTTATGATTATTTTTTATCTATTGTTTAGGTCAAACTTAGTGATAAGGAAGTTGATTACCATGATGACTTTAGACTTTACATAACAACTAAACTACCAAACCCTTCGTATCCACCAGAGGTTTTTGCTCGAACTTCAATTATAGACTTTACCGTAACGATGAAAGGCTTGGAAGATCAGCTTTTAGGAAGAGTAATTCTAACAGAAAAGAATGAACTGGAAACTGAAAGGACTCAACTAATTACTGATGTTACGGCAAATAAAAGAAAAATTAAAGAATTAGAAGCTAATTTACTCCATAAATTAACGACGGTTTCGGTATCTAATGCAAAAATTTTGTTTTACTCTAACAGTTTTATAAAAATATGGTACTCTGTGTATATAAGGACTTTTTTAATTGTCTTTTGTTTAGGGTCCTTTAATTGAAGATATTGAGCTAATGTCTGTATTAAACATCACTAAGCAAACAGCAGGTGAAGTAAACGAGAAATTGATTGTTGCAAGAGATACTGAAATAAAAATTAATACTGCTCGTGAAGAGTTTCGACCCGTTGCTACCCGTGGCAGCGTATTGTACTTTTTGGTTTGTGATATGGCGCACGTAAATTCTATGTATCAAACGTCATTGGCTCAATTTTTGGAAAGATTTGACCTATCAATGGAAAAGTAAGTTTCATAAATAACTTATTTTTTAATATTTGTGAGAAGTATTTGTTCCATTTAATTTATTCGAGAATTATAATTACATAATATATCATTATACAAAGTTTTTTTAATGTTTGTTCAATTTTGATGAATTAAAAATGTTGCTTGAATATTTTGTTTTTATACTGTTTACGTGCTTTTTAACAAATATTTATTTAATCAATATGACTTTAAGACGTAAGTATTACAAATTTTTTTATTCATATAAATAAGTTGTATTATAATTAATTATCTTATTTATAAAATGCAGAGCTCCACCGAATCCACTTAATTCAAAAAGAATCTTCAACATAATCGAATATCTAACTTTCGAGATATTCAGATACACGGCTCGTGGTCTTTACGAAATCCATAAGTTCATGTTTGGTCTTTTGATGGCATTGAAAATTGACATGGAACGCAATAACGTCACATACGAAGAATTTCAATACCTCATAAAAGGCGGAGCAGCTCTTGATCTCAACGATGTTGAGCCGAAACCTCCCAGTTGCAAATGGATCACTGACATCGTCTGGCTGAATCTGGCCGCCCTTTCATCACTGACGAAATTCCAGAACATATTATCGCAAGTTACTAGTTCGGAGAGATCCTGGAAAAATTGGTTCGATAAGGAAGCACCGGAAGAAGAATTAATACCCGATGGTTATCATACCTTAGATACATTCCGTAAACTTTTGATGATAAGGTAATGTCTGTTTTAAAAACCAAATCATATGATAAATCGTACTACTTGCACTTTTTAAAATACTCTACGGTTAAGCTTTACCCAAATGATATAAAATAATGTTCTATAATTATTCGTAAAATACACACACACATATATGTTTACTCTTTAATGTAAAACATTAAATAATTTTCTCACACTCTAATAGCTCTTTCTCTCTGTAGGGAGTAAAATAACTGTATGCTATATATTAGGGTGTCCGTCATTTACCAAGTTTTTTTAATATGCGATTGTTAGTTTGATATCGTTTCTTTGGCACAAAAAAAAACAAGTTTTCTACTCTGGAGAGCTTTGTATATTAGATTTTCATATGCCACCGCGCACCTATTTTTTCCCATGTTATTTGGTAGCTCTAGGGTTAATCCGACTTTCTAAGACATAAAAAATAATTACGTAAATAATTCAGGAGGATTTATCCTTTCAAGTAATCTTTATATTGCGACCTCTTTTCAATATCAGATTCTATAAACTTTTTATTAATTCCGAACCTATCGAATAAATTTAAGGAACTATACATAAAATAGTCTATAGAGGTTTCGGTTATAAAATAATTATTTTTTACAGTGTAATTCGCCTCTTTACTAGCCGATTGAATCAGTATCCATAGAAAACCATAAAAAAAATAAATTGAATGAGAAACTGTCTATTACGTAGGGGTATTTTTAGACGCGATGTTAATGTAATTTTTGTACAAGGTATGAGTTTTAGATAATATTTTTTTAAATCAGTGGGTATAGTTCTCTTATATTATATTACATTTTATAGTCATGATATATTTCATGAGTGTAATTATTCTTTTATGTATTTATGAAAAATTAGTGGTAAAAATAGGTAAAAATTTAGTATAAACTATAATTTAGAAAAAATGCTATTTTTATGTACTAAAACAGAGGTGAAATGTGTTGTACTAGCTAAATGAAATAATTCGACTTGTAAATAGAATATAGTGGAACGATATACATTGGTAAGTGACTTAGATTTTAGTAATTATCAGTAAAAAAAAAATTCTAAAAACTGAAAAATTCTCATTTAAATAACATGGGAAAAAGTAGGTGCGCGGCGGCACGTGAAAATCTAATATACAGAGCTCTCCAGAGTAGAAAACTTGTTTTTTTGTGCTAAAGAATCGATATCAAACTAACAATCGCATATTAAAAAAACTTGGTTAATAACGGACACCCTACTATATAAATACATGTAGAGCGTTATAACATGTATATTATTTAGCATACACGCTATGTTCAGGCGTCAAGCACGCACTCGTCGACAAGCACCTGGTTTACTCTCTAGTTGTACATTGTACTATTGCAGTATCTTTCATTTATTGCAATTTGTTATTGTCTAATATCATTAATCACGTTGTACATCAAAGAATTTTATAAGTATTTTAATAAGCATATAAACTCAATTATTTAACAGAGCTTGGTGTATGGACAGAGCTTTATCACAATCTAAAAAGTATATAGCAGTTTCTCTTGGACAAAAATTTGCACAACCAGTACTAGCACTTTTAGATGTATTGCATAGTGAGTCAAGACCAACCACACCTATGATCGGCTTTTTAAGCATGGGATCTGATCCTACAACGAGCATTGAACAACTTGCAAAGAAATTGGAACTACAGTGCAAAAGCATTTCCATGGGTCAAGGTCAAGAAGTTCATGCAAGGAAGTTGATAGACAGAGCTAAAGATGATGTATGTAAAAGAAACTTTATTTGGTTTTACGTAATATGAAGCTTAAATAAAAGTTATGTTACATTTAGGGATTTTGGGTACTCTTTCAAAACTGTCATTTGGGGCTTGGTTACATGGTAGAACTTGTCAACTATATGCTAGATTTAGAATCAACGCATCCAGATTTTCGAATATGGATTACGACAGAGCCACATCCACAATTTCCTATTTCTTTATTGCAAATGTCGTTGAAATTTACATGCGAACCACCCCAAGGTAATTATGCGAGTTATTTTTAAAATCCTTTGAATTGTACATTTTAACATTTCAAAATATTTATTTTAATACATATTGCGTTATTTTATATTCGTTTATAACTAACAATTTAATGTTAACGTTGATGTATTTACAATTAAACATTGAACTCATTTGATCTGAATTTTAGGCATTAAAGCGGGACTTTTCGCAACGTACAACAGCATGAATCAGATGATGCTCGATCAATGTGACGCCTCGCAATATATTCCGTTAATTTATACAGTTTCGTTTTTGCACACCGTTGTTCAAGAACGGCGAAAGTTTGGTCCGCTTGGCTGGAATATTCCGTATGAATTTAATTCTGCTGATTGGCTTGCTTCATGCATGTTCATAAATAATCACCTGAGTGATCTTGACCCAAAGCTAGGAATTAGTTGGCCGACCATTCGGTATGATATTCATTGTTTTTTAACATTAAAATCACAGATTTTCTGTAACTACAAATCATTTCATAAATCAATGAATTTTATATACGATTATATAAAAGATTGTTTGATTTTTTATAAAATAGTTTTGGAGTGTAAATTTAATAAGATTTTTTTATAACTATGTAGTATTTTAAATATTAAATAATTATTTTTCATCCAACATATTTTTTTAATTTCTAGATATATGATAAGCGAAGTTCAATACGGAGGCCGTGTGACCGATGATTATGATAAGAGGCTCTTAAATACCTTTAGTAAAGTTTGGTTTACTGATATTATATTTGACGAGAGTTTTGTTTTTTATAAAGGCTATCCAATATATATATTTAAACAAGTTTCGGATTATATAAATAAAATAGAAGAAATGTCATTAACCGATCCCCCTCAAGCATATGGACTTCACGCAAATGCAGACATTACGTAAGATATAATCATGCTTCCCGAACAAGGAATAGTGCAAGTAACTTTTTTGATATTTTCTTTATTCAATTATAGGTACCAGAGTAATACGACACAACTGATCCTTGATACAATCATGTCGGTTCAACCGAAAGAATCTGGTACTGGTAGTGGTGAGTCAAGAGAAGTTACAGTTACAAGAATAGCAAAAGATATGTTGGACAAGTTACCACCTGCTTATGATCCGTACGAAGTCAAAGAAAGGTTCGTAAATTGTATTAAGATAATTGTTTTATTATAATGTCAATTATATATTAAAATTTTTACTATCCCCATCCAATTGAAACGATTGGCATTTTAGCATAACTTATAAAATTTATTTTATATTTTTATAGGCTACGCATTATGGGGCACACGGATCCTATGAACATTTTTTTGAAACAAGAAGTGGACCGAATTCAAATTGTTATCATTCTCGTGAGATCTACTTTAAAGAATTTACTTCTGGCTATTGAAGGGATTATCATTATGAGTGAGGTATATATTGACGCCATATTGTAAACAATACTGAATTTCATGTTACAATAATGATTATTATTTTTGTTTAATTTTAGCAATTACGAGATGCATTTGATAATATTTACGACGCACGAATTCCAGGGGTTTGGAAAGCAAAATCTTGGGAATCGTCAACTCTTGGATTCTGGTTTACTGAATTGGTTGAAAGAAATACACAGTTTTATAATTGGTTGTATAAGGGAAGACCGGTAAAGTTTTGGATGACTGGCTTCTTCAATGCTCAAGGTAATTTTAGTTAGACTATTTTTATAATAATATTTTAATTTAATAAATTTATTACTCTGAAAATAATCCAATATTTACAAAATGATATTACATATACAAATTGTAGAAAAGGTTATTGTAAATAGCATTGATTTAAATAAATTAGTCAGTGCGTAATATCTATGTAATAATTATTTATTGCTGTTATTCTTAAAGGATTTTTGACTGCAATGCGACAAGAAGTAACTCGTATGCATAAAGGCTGGGCACTGGACAATGTAACACTTCATAATGAAGTCTTGAAATTCATGCCAGATGATGTTAAAATTCCTCCGGTCGTACGTTTGATATTATTATCGCTAATGTTAACATTGTTATTGATACAATTCTTTTTATTGATTATAAGTACATTTAGAGAAAGGAGGATGCCTATGAGATTGAAATAAAATGCAGTATTTAAAGAGAACGTGCCAAGCCTGTGTCATTATTTTGAGCATTAAACAACTATTATTTAAAAAAAATTTAGCTCCTTTACTTGAAGGGAAAGTTAGTTTTAATTTTTTTGAAAGTTAATAAAAATTTAATTCAAAATTAATGTTTTTTTATACTCAGCAAAACATATATTTACCCCTTCAAGTAAGGTTAATCTTTTTTAAACAAAACGTTGTCTCACACTCTAAATGATAGTGCAAGTTTCGTATGTTCCCCTTGCAGTTTTATTATGAACAAATATGTCCATCCTCCTTTTATATTGTAATAGCATAACATTACTTAATCAGTTGCCTAAGCCATTAAATCATTCACTAGAAGAAAATTAGATATTTTTATTTGCACTTTTTTATAAAGGAAATATTTTTCAAAAGATCCTGCATAATCCAAATTGTTAAAGTTTACATAATTTCAAAGATAATAATACTTAAGCGTTCTACTAACATAGCGGTTGATTATAATGGTTCGGAGAGATAGATTAAATCGATATTTAACTAATATCTTACCAAAATAAAGATCCATGATTGATTTATTTTGTGACATTTTGATTCTAGGAAGGAGTTTACGTCTATGGGCTTTACCTAGAAGGTGCTGGATGGGATAAGAGGCATAACAGGCTTTGTGAAGCAGCTAATAAAGTACTTTCTGTTATAATGCCTGTAATACACATTTTTGCATTATACAACACCCCTGACAAGAATCCTAAATTGTACAACGTGAGTAAAATTAATTTTTAGTAATTTGGAATATTTCAATTATCCTAAAACTGAATTTTATAATTGCAGTGTCCAGTTTACAAGAAACCAGCACGGACATATATACATTTGGTTACTCCACTTTGGCTTCAGACTGAAAAACCACCAGATTTTTGGGTCCTTCGTGCGGTTGCATTACTCTGCGATATTAAATAATATTGCATTGGAGCTTTATAAATTTATTTTTTATTCTCGATTTATACACATATGAACTTGAATTTTTTAATCTTTACAAATTGTATCGTCATTAGATTTTAATTTATGTCAATAAATATATTGAAAATACTATTTTCTTAACGAGTTTTTATCTCTTATATGGTATTGATTTAGATGGTGTATAGGCATATCTTAAAACGTTAAAAATTATTGTTGTAATTCAACATGTATCTTTAGTGGGTAAAGCGAATTTTGGATATACCAACAAAAATGTAAATGTTATTAAAATTATATAGGATTTTGTGATATAATATATTATATTGCGCTATAAATATATGAAAATACTATTTTTTTTTCTAAATTTAACATTAAATTATATAGTAGTCTAAGAGTGAATGGATAATATACCTGACCTTCCAACTACTTCAAAAAGATGGCGCTCGAATGTTCAATATTAAGTTAAACGCCTATAGGGTAAAAAATTAAATAAATGATATTTAAAAAACGTTTATATGCTACCAAATGTCGAAATAATAAAGCTAACGCCTATTCTGGTTCCGAAATTCTCTTAATAATTATTCAATTTAATGTTAGTTAAACCTTTCTGCATACTTGAACGATTTTCAATACGTTAAAAGATATAATGAAAACATTGATGTTGTGTTTATATAGATTCTCACGGCGTGAATGTGCCGATAAGACTGCCTACTGATAAGATTAAGATTTTTAAAGCTCAAAAGCAGTTTTTTTTACTTTATAAATAATAATAATAATAATAGCCTTCTGCTTATTAAAAAATTCACTAATTAAAATGTGGATCTGTAATGTAATGTTAGGATCCCTGTTTTAAAAAATCAGGGATGTATAATTGATTAGTTGTTAAAATCGATATATGATTTGCTCAAATATAATAAATGAATAAATTTTGATCAAATGTAAATAGTATAACTATTTCTAAAAAAGTAGATGATTTAAGATTTATATATATTCCTTACTAAGTACCTGGTACTAAGTAGTTATGTGTTCACGATCATATTCAATATGAATAATAATAAACTGTCAATTAAATGAAAGTTTCTATTTAAGTATATATTGTACATTGTATTAGAGTATCCACGAGAGGAAAATTTGTAAATTATTATCATGCACATAAAATATTTATAAAAAGTAAATGTCCGTAGTGGTAGTTGAAGTTTCGCAGCTAAGTGAAAACTTGGGAAGATTGTTTGGAACAATTTACATGAAATATGTGAGGAAGTTTCGTTTATCTTTGTTGCCGACAAACACGTATCGCGCAGCGCTGTAATGAAACGAGCATTTACGACAGCATCCATAGATCAATTTCGTGTTAGGCATTCCGACTCTCCTCATCGCCAGTGTCGTTCCCAAAGTTATTGCAAGAATAGAAATAAGGACAGAGAGCACATAGAGCGTGTGCGAGGTCGCGCGGAGGACAGTCATAAAAGTATTACGCGCTCACAGATAGGAAAACGATTATTCGATCAATCCCAGACCAAGGCGATTTTTCCGGGCGCGACATAAATATCGCGAAACGCTCGCGCGACCTAAGAGAAAGGTAAGCGTACCGAGTTTCGGGCGCTTATAGCACAGCTGAAAGTTGCGCGATTTCGCGTGAGCGCAGCCGCGTGTCCGAGTGCGCGCGTGCCTCTGTGACTCAAAGTGAAGGAGTGGGTGAAAAAGAGTCAAGGGGGGGAAATAAATAAAAGGGAGGAAAAAGAGAAAAAGCCCAGCTGGGGCTTGCTCGCGCGAGGGTGACATTTGTTATCTTGCGAGGGCATAAGTGTCTACCGAAAGTTTCCAGTCGCGCGAGCTCTCTCTCTCTCTCTCACTCTCTCTCTTCCTCGAGTTTCTTTCCTTTCCAACAAAGTTGAGCATTTACTTCCGCCGCGCGACTCTGGCAACTCTTCATGCACCGATATAACTAAATGACTATCCCCAAAGTGAACGGCCGCGCGAGGAGCCATAGACAACGAGCGAGAGGGAGAACGAGAGCTAGGCCAAAAGAAGCGACGAGCGTTATGAGGATTTTTCTGGGTCGAGGAGAAAAAGTCGAGTCCCCGTGCTACCGCGAGAGACGGTTACGCGCGAGATGCTGTGTATGTATGTATATAATCGCGTCTGGCGTCCTCTTTCATACCGTATACATATAGATTCGACCGAACAAAGTCCCAAAAGTCATTTTGGTATTCTGCACAGATTATTTGTGTCTGTTGATCCGTTTTAGAAATACGTTGAATCAAAGTACTGCTCTTTTTATACTTGTGAATAATGGGAGAAATGTCTATGCGAATTTAGTATTTACGGATCAATTCGATTTTACTAATAAATTACTTTCTTTTTTCTCCCTAGGTGTATAATATACTAATTCTCCGTGTATTTTTGCGTAAAAATTTCCTGCGCAGCCTATCCTTATTCGTATCTTGTGCACGGAATAAGAATAAGAAATACCTATTTAGGCAGCTAAAAAGTCATGTAAAAGACACAGTCGCTAGTCGGTGCTAGTGATATAGACTTGATCTACTGTACGGACGTATTTGATCAATGTCTGGGAAAGAGCTCTTACAATCGCTTGCACTGTTACGTATCTAATTACTCTGTTTTTAACTTATGTTTTCCTTCTCATAGTTCAGAATAAGTCCACTATAAAATCTTTAAGATTTCCTAGAGGACGCATCGTTGTGATTGAATTACAAGCTACAATTGGATTTTTTACTATACTAAATTTGCACTCTCTTTGTCGTCTTTCTTTGTCATCAAAGAATAATAATTAATTGATATTCGAGGCAGTTAATGGGCTGTTTTGATCGTTAAACTTTTAATTTTCTTTATGAATTCTTCTTACATGTATTATATACGCACATTAATCACAGACAAAATCGGTTTAATTTTTAAATCTTAAAATCTTTGCACTTGAAAACCGCTTCTTTAAAGTTTCATGTAAAACGCTTTAAGTTTTATATCTCTAGAATCATTGACCACAAAAAGCTTTTATGCGCTACTGAAGTTTGCAATTTTTCCCGCAAGACGGCTTACGTGCTAATGGCTCAGTAACTGTGTGCCAGTCTGCATTTTACGGCAATTATTATGTGTTACTCACGTTTACGTCTTACATTTCTATCTACTGTTGCCGCAGAACTTTATACCCTCAACTAGAAGCATTATGGTGAGATTTTAAGAAAAATTGTGTAATGAACAGGGCAGAAAATATTTCACTTTCGTACTGTGTACATATAACAAGTCCATCAGCATATAACTTATCGCTCATAAATAAAGAAATAGAATCCGCTGAGATTAAGGTGCTGAATTTTTATGCCTCTGCAGCATTTCGAGTTTGTTATTCCCTCAATATATATATACGTGCATATTTTAAGTTGGCATCATACAATGCAAAGTAGAAGAACAGGGGAGCGCAAAAAGTATTTGGCAGCATCTATTATCCTCGTTAATGCTTCTCGCAAAGAATCAATTCCATGTTGAAGCTACAATATAAGAGTCAGTCTCTGCAAAGGCGCTCAGCCGATCTTAACAATCGCTCGGAACCAAAACCGTAACGATCCTTTCTCGAAGTATCGAAGTAAAAATCTTTCAAGCAACGTTTATATTACCGTAACGGCAATAAAGCAAACATTACCCAGAATAAACGACTCCATCAAAAGTCCCTTCCTCCTCGATACTTGGAACGCTCTCGCGAATGTCCTCGCGATCCCAAGCGACTTCCACACTGGATCTACCCTCCCCGATCTTTCTCTCCTCTTTCAGCTGCCTCCCTTCCTCCCTCCTTCCCGCCCTTCTCCTCCTTCTCCTCCTTCCCCGCAGCTCTCTGCTGTACATGCACCGCTTTTGCGTTCCTATTTTTTTGCCTCCCTCCCGCCTCTACCCCTCTTTATTTTTTATTGCGCGCTCGAATCTTATCTTTATGCCGAGTTCTATGCTCGCTATAAATCTCAGCGAAGCTGCTCGGCTCCTCCGTGAGCTTTACGTATGCGGGGTGAGTCGAGTTGGACACAATGTCCTGACGCGCGCACCCGCTCACTCGGCTCTTCTTTTTAGTCTCCTCGTACGCGGACAGCCGACAAGACTTGCTCGCCCTTCCTCTCCAAACTCCACTTCTCTCTCTCTCTCTCTCTCTCTCTCTCTCTCTCTCTCTCTCTCTCACTTCGTTCTGATTTCCCGGATATTTTAAATTGCGACCTACACAATATTTACGCGGAACTTACACTGCATGCATAATTGGTGTTGGGCAGGTTGAAAAAACTCTCCGTATTTGCATTATAAATCTTCTCGCTGAATGGGTTTCGCATGGATGTCGCGGGAATTTTGATTGAAAAAATATATTTCTTGCTTTTTGTTCCGTTCGATTTCTATCAGATATTGCACAAATTGAAAAGGAAGAAAGGAAACCAGATAGTTTTTCACTTTTTTATGACCCGAACTCTCGTGGATCTCCTGCAGAATCATAAATAATAGAAGGTGAACTAAAAAAAAATTTGCGATTTCAAACAGTATAAGTTAAAAAATATTATAAGTTTGAAAGATCGTAAACTAAGATTGGTTCACTCGAAAAGAACATATTTCACAAACTTGATTTGGAGAAGAGATAGATTTACTTACCCGAAAATCCATAAGGTTCCAAGTATTCGATAAATTGAGAGCATCATTAAATAATAGTAAAACATTTAATAAATTCTTTTTAAATACAAAAACTTTATTTAATAATATTCACATGTCTTTTGATACCTTTATTACTTATCTATTTAGTAGCTAATAAATTGCTTATTTATTTCCAGGGTCTTAGTATTCGCTATTATTATAATTGCAGCTATTTCACATCAATTAATACGGTTTAAGAGTCAAGCGTCAACTTTTGCAAGTTGAGCTGCGTTAAAGTTGAAAATTGGCCAAATTAAAAAGTAAAACATTCAAACTCGATATCTTATTTAAGTTTCTGTATACACACCGCTAAGTCCAAATGCAAATTCGACTTCGAAGCGAAGCGCAGAAAATTCTGGAGATTAATTTTTTAAGTTCCCTCTACGACTTTGTCAACTTACTTGTCAATTTGTTTTTTACTTTAGAAGCAGCTATAGTTGAGCATTGAGGGATGAGGGATTGACAGACTGGTTGCGCCACCGCAAGCTCTATAAGATGGGGAAACCGAAGTGTCTAGGTAATGCGTGAAAGTGTAAGTGGCGGCGAAGGCGCTTAAGTGGACTTATACCGAGCCGATTTATATCGAGAATCTGATATGAACTATCGCAAAAAGTTTATACGATAGCTAATTTAAACTAGCAAGCTTACCATCCAATACAATATCTCCGCTACTTTTTTCATGCTACATGATGTGTACAGGTAAATAGAAAAACACGTTTTGCACTATCATTGTTCGTATTCAGTTTTTTTAAGTTCATTGATTATTTCAATTGTAACAAAAACTTACCGATATTTAAACACAATACGGCAAGCGTCCCAGTACCCGAAAAACGTTTCAATGAATTATATTTTTTGAATATATAACTTTTAAAGGGAAATAAACAGTAAAACTTAGACTAATAACTATAAAAATATAAAGATTTATTAACAATTTTGTTCCGGTAATAAACTTAAATATTATAAACTTAATAATTGTAAATGCTTCTCTTAATTTGATTTATCTTGATCATCAAAAGAATAATAACGAGGTTTAGAAGTCTAGAGTATTTTTCTTGAAATTGGAAAAAAGATCATAAAATCCGTTAGTGCAAACATTCGCAGACAGAACCACTGAACAAAGCTAAGATATAAAAAGGAGGTACGGAGTGTCACGTTTGACTTAAACTATGGAATATATATATATATATATGCATATAAGGGATATATTTAGCTGTAAGTCGCTAGGCTGCTCGTGTTGGCTTGCCTGGTACTCGCGATTTCATGCGCGATTGAAAGGGTTGTTTGTATAATAAATGAAGACGCCTCAAGGGCGTCGCGATAGAAAAAGTACGCCGAAGAAAATTCCCGAGTCGACCTTTAATGCACTCAGGGCGTTATTGAAAAAAAAAGACGAGCAACACTGCGGGAAATTTGTAGGAATGGCGCGTAAAATATCTTCGTCGAGCTGAACAGGACAGCTGATTGCGTGTCGCGGCGCGTTAAAGCACTTTTCGTGTTGCTACTTTTGTCGCCTTATTTCACAAAGCCTTTTCCTCTTGTCTGTCTGACATTCAAGAGGAGTCGCTTGAATATTTCAGGTCGGAATCGCGGCAGCTAAAAATAAAATCTTTATATTTGCGAAAAGTATAGTACGTGTACGGCGTATTTGAGGTTTCGATCATTTTTTCCTGATTCTAAAAGCGGATTTAATGTTATTTAACAAAAAACAATACTTACGTACCTTTTGATGGTTGAAAATAAGTTTTAAACGTATACATTTCAAATATGTATTTATTAATCCTTATAGGTAGTGCATGAATCCTTTACACATATTTGGTTCCACATTCGATCGCTAATTATATAAAGAAAAAAAAAAGCAATTAGCTATATACAATCAGGTTTGCGATAGATGGAACATGGATATGAACATTCCATCTCAGCCAAAGGATATCTTCGAACATATCCAATATGACCCCTAAAAAGGCATTTTAATAAACTGTATAGATATACATAATATAAAAGACATGAACAGTAAATTAAATAGCATGTATAAGTAGAATAGTTTCGAGCATAGTCAGACATGTAATTATGACTGATAAGGACCTAACCAAGTCTCGCGTTGTTACACATGCTATTAGAGTCCCGATCAGGTGCTTGGAAAGAAAGAAAATCGATCCAGAATTTCCGGAAATATTTAAGGTAAACGCATACACAGACACAACGTATAAATACTGGAAAACAGATTTCCTAATTTCCTTGTAAAAACAGTTGAAAAACGTTCGTATAAATCTTTATTAGATTATCAATTTTTTTTTCCAGTGCAAAGCATCTTCTTTAAGGAAGAAAAGTTTATATATATATATATATAAGTATTAAAAATCTTGGAGGTAAAGTGTAAAACAATGCAAATCCCCAATAGTTGCGTAAAGTATCCGCTGTCGAATAAAGGAAATTTGTGAAAAATATTCAAGCCCCAGCAGCTGGAGAAAGATCCAAAACAAAAGCATCTTTCATCTGCATCTCCGTATAGTCGAAAATAGAGAGGATTCCCTCGCTTAAAGTACTTCCCGAAAGAAGAAGCGACGGCGGCCTCGAGTAAAAACAAGACAACAATAAATTTCAAATACAGCGTGGCTTGAAAAATCACGGCGCTGCACTTTGTTTACGTTCTTTAACTCGAAATATAAGGGAAAAGCCGCGGCCGCCTTCACTGCAGAAGCGAGGCGAACGTCAGCGCCAGCCTGGGCCGGGCTCCGCTGCTGCTGCTGCTCGGCGGTGGCACGACTCGCGCGCGCGAGAAGGAGCAGCCGAGCGAGGCCGCGCGACGTGAATTTCTCAGGCAGAAAAGGCGCGATGAATGTCGCATCGGTGCGCGGCAAAGTTTGCCAGTTTTGCCCGACGGCCCCTCTTGCCATTCCCCCTGCGCCCACCTCCACCCACCTCGACGACCACCACCCGCCACCAGACTGCGCGTGTGCCTCCGTGCGCGCCTCCGTGTGCGGCGTGTCGCTGCTGCCGCCGCCGCCGCCAAGAGTCACTAAACTGCGCTCCAGGCCCTCGTTTTTGCATCCTATCCCTGCCATTGCCCCACGGCCTGGACCGAAAGGGCGGGAAGTCGGGGGAAGTCCCTTGTTTATTTCAGGGTTGAAAGAGCGGCAGCATCAGCGTATCCTCGCCGCTCTTCAAGGCAGATTCTTTTATTCTTTTCCAGTTATTTCACGGCTCTTTCGAAAGAGAGAGCGATGCCATTTCTCGGGCACGAGAATTCCGCGAGCGCTATACAAGTGTGTGTATGGCTGAGCGTGGCTATGTGCGGCTGGGGCGGCTGGG
>UELU01077855.1:1880-44184 GCA_900490025.1 Megastigmus dorsalis | reverse complement strand
AGCGCAGTTGAGATGGGGATATAGGAATCATGTCGGCGACCTCGGCAAGGCCTCGTCAAGGTCGTACGTTGAGCTCGACGAGCTGCGCTTCTATACTGCCAGCAGGAGGCATTTCACCACCGCTGCCGCTGCCGCTGCTGTTGCCTTCTTCTCTGCAGTCGCTCGCTCCTTGCTGCTCTCTTTCTCCCTTCCAGCTCGCGCGTCGCTGCGCACTCCCTGCGCTGCCGATTCACTTGGCTGCTCGCTCTCTCTCTCTCTCTCTCTCTCTCTCTCTCTCTCTCGGCTTTTCTCTTTCACCTCTCTCGCGTTTTACACTCTTTCGGTTACGCTCGCGCACGGGACTATGGATCTATTAATTCATTACGCTGTCACGACGTTTTTGCGCCTTCGCTGCTCGATCGCTGCTGTTGATGCTGCTACGGCTGGGCACTGACTTTTTGCCGGGTTGTTTCCTTTTTCGCCGCGCGCGGCTTACGCAGGTGCAATGAAATTAGTCTTTTAGCTCGTGTTGGCCGCTGCTGCGCTGACGATATCCTTTCCTTTATCTCGGGGCACACTGGCCTGACAGAAAGAGAGAGAGAGAGAAATATGTGAGATGAGAGATGAGAAGTGTCGATACGTCGTGCCGATCGCTAACTTCGGATTTTTCACCGGCGAACGCGCCCGAGTATTGCGTGTATTTGTTTTGCATTACAGAAATTTCGCTTAACACGGTCACGCGTGCGTATCAGAGCTGCGCAGAGAGTTTTGCGCGTGTACGTCATGAATTTGCCGAAAGATGCCGTTGCCTTGACCGCAAGTCTGTATATAATGCTATATAGAAGGAAATAACAAGAGCTGTCCTGCGCATATACACGGGGACAGCTGGTCTCGCGTGTCAAATGATCCGCAACGCGTATCATCTTTCATCCGAGTCGGTCTGCGTTGCTCCGCTCTTTTGCTCTCTATGGCTCTCTGATTCTCTTTAAATTCTCCCTCCAATTTCCTCCGCTCCGCGAGTGCTTCACCTTTTGAGCAATAAACTCCTTTCCCTTCCTTCTTTGCCTCGTCCCTGTCTCCGCGTAGGCTACTGCTGCTGCTGTTGCTCGGATGACCAGAGCTGCAATGCTCGACGGAGGGAAGCAGCACCAGCAGCAACTACCAGAGTATACTCGGCTTCTTCGTGACTCATTTGCAGGCGAATATAAGGGCCTCCTCCGAACATCCGCCTGGTTGGTATAAGAAATCGTGATTAGGGGAGACCGCGATGGCTCAGCGCAGTAGCCTATACTATATATATATATATAGAGAGAGAGAGAATATATGGGGGAGCAGTGTTACGGCGAACTCGCTCCGAGCCGACGACGACGTGTTTTCAGAGAGAGTAGAGAGAGAGAGAGGGGCCCTACGGCGCAGCGCGGCCCCGATATCTATACTCGAGAGCTGCCCTCGCGCGTTAGCTCCTATACTGCTCCATCACTTTTCCAACTGCTATAAGGGCACACTGCACACGGATGCGCGCGGGGGACGGACCCCGACGAGTCGACTTCTCTCCGAACGAGACTTTTTTACGAGCGCGTAGATTATTGCGCTGCTGCTGCTGCTTCTGGCCTCCTACTCCTCCTCCTTCTGCTGTTGCTGCTGCTCTCTTCGCTTCTCGTTTATTATTGAATGTAATATTGTTCGCTCCTTGTCAAGAGGGGACGTTTCCTCAAGTTATTCGGAAACGTAATGGATATTTACTGCGCCTCTTAATGTTCGTGAAATTTTCACTTTCTTAGTCCTGAACGTGATACCACTTTATTTTTAAGAGTATATTTCGAGCTAAACTTGTTGTCATTTTTCTTGTCTGAAGATTCTATATAGTACGTATAGGATAGTACGTATTACCGAGTTGTATATGGCGATAAAATGATAGCAACGTTTTTATGTAAGGAAAGGCGTATTGAAGTTATTGTTGATTAAAATAAAGCTATATACGATTAAATGCGATAAATAAAGAATAGCTATTACTGGCGAATGAATATTGAGTCATGAATCTACACTATTAGAATTTATGTATTGATATGCGATATGGTAGACGGGAAAGTTTAAACAAACTCTTAATATTGAGTGTCTTACTACAGTCCACTGTATCTACTTGAATTACTTACCTTGGTAGTAACGTAAATCTTTTTTTTTAATGTTCTTCTTTAGTAAACGGTAGTATTTTTGTTTCAAATTAAAAGAGTATAAAACCTTCATTAAATAAGCTTCAAGTATATTTATCACAGCACAAACATAAGATTATATCCCTGAGATTCCTTCGAAAAATCTTTATAAAGTCCAATACTCCACTTACGATAAATAACTATTACCTATTTCTATTTGCCTTGCAAGTACTATCTACTATGATACCAGCATCCATCCTAATCCAGAATCGTCGTCTTGGAAAAACAACGAAAACGACCGTCTTCCCCGCGTGCACCAGAATTAATAATAAAAGCGACGGCACAACGTTCGCTACCCCCTATAAGTTATCGCTCTAAGCGTAACAAAACTGGAAATCAGCAAGTCCACTCGCTCTCGAAAGTCTCGCAATCAGATTCACAGCCAAAGGCTTCCGCACCGCGCGCGCGAGTAACACATAACACAGCTCCGCGCAGTAGCATGCAGCGCGTATATATACGAAGCGCCGAGGCCCTTAAAGGCCGCGGCGCAATTTCTCAAACGCGAGAAACCATTTGTCTCAGTCGTCGGCCCCCGGATCGCGAGTCTCGGATCTCTCTGCATTTCTGGCGAGCCTCGTGAGCACAGAGGAATTCACCTTAAACTTGGCCTACCGCTTCGCTACTGTCTCTTCTCTCTCTCTCTCTCTCTCTCTCTCTATCGCTATATAGTGTGTAAGCGGCTGAATAAAGGGATATCGTAATCGGAAACTTCCTAAAGCCTCGCGTAGCCGCTCGTATACGTGCGTCCGACTGCTCAGATGCTGCGGCTACCGTGAATCCGCATCTTATTGAATCGTCTGTGCACGTCGCCGCCAAGATAATATTCTGCGTAACTGCGCACCGTGCGATATTCGCGCTTCTGTCTGCCTGTATCTTGTCCCTTTTTCGCCAAATGCAGCGGTATATCCATTACTTTTTTTTTTGGTTCCCACTCGTATAGCTGTTGCGCGCAGCTTATATTCCACCCGGTACTTTCGGATCGCGATTCCAATCAGCTTTGTTCTATAAGGATATAGAATAATATAGCGATGTTCACCACACTATCGACTCGCGATAGGAATCAAAAGTATACAATTTTGCGTTTTACGGAGATATTATTCGCTGCGACTTGTACAAAATTACCTTCATTTCAGTTTAATCCATGTATACGATGCTATACGTGCACGAGCAAGTATATATCGCTGTAGTGGTGCACACACAATCGCATATATGACAGTAACTGTAAATTGTCGATCTCGATCTCGGTGGGCTCAGACTCTCGCACACATAGTTGTTATCGTTCTCTCGATTACAAAATATATAACTCGCAGGCTATTTATAGCGGCATTATCCGAGGGCTCCGGCTTCGGCGGCGCCGGCGGATGAAGAGGTGCGGAATGAGAAAATCGGCGAGCATGTATGAGAACTCGAATAAGAAGGGAAAACCAGTTCTCGATAAGTCGCGAGAGATGCAGAAAGCGCGCCAAAGCTCGAGTATATAGCATTGGTCGTGCGCGCGAGGGGAGAGGAAAAATGTGGAAAAAGAATCGTCGCCCAAGGTGGACAGGTGCGTCGCTCCCCCTCCGGGTTGTTCATTTCTTCCCTTTTCGGGCGGGACTCGCTGCGCTGAGATTTTCTCTCTCTCATCGCAGGTATTACGAGAGCGCGCGCCGCCGTCGCGAATCCCTATTTATATACGTGCAGTGCGTACGGGTTCGCTGGCGCCTGGCGCCTTATGCGTCTCTCTCTCTCTCTCTCTCTCTCTCTCCCGCCCAGCTCCTGCTTGCTTTGCTCACTTTTCATCGCGGTGATGATCATTGTCCCGAGTACCCCGGCCAGCATATCCCATCTGACTTTAGCTCGAGCGTAATTGAGATTAACTGAAAGTGAGATTTCGATCGAGATAATTGGCCTTCTTGGCTTGCTGTGTATATAACTGCGGATACTCGCCCTTTCTCTACCTCTCTCTCTCCCTCTTAGAATTTTTCTCGTTGAATTCTCAGCTAGAGATAGTACCGAGTTATTGAAATTTACCGTCTGCCCGCCGGAGCAGCCATTATGTGCGCATGCGCGCAATAAAATTCACCGATTTAATCGGCCCCGATAGCGTAATTGAGCGACATTTTATTTTGCTTGATTGGGCGCGATCTTATGGCGCAATAATTTCGAGCTTTTGAGCTGTTTATTGTAATCGGCTTTGAGCATTAAATTTGAGCGTCGTTTTTTCTGCTCGAACTGTGCGCTGAATGCAAGAGCGCGCGGGAGAGCTAATTGCGCGGAAAAGAGTTATGGTACAATTATGGGCAATTCGGTGAGATTTTTCAGTTCACTTGCAGAAATATATAATAGAAATTGGAATTGCCGCGAGTGCGACTATAATATGTATAATTTAATCCTTTATGAAATTAAGATGGTGCTTATTGTACGTTATTCAATATAGATATGTCGGTACAATTCTTGAATATTCCCAATTAGTAAAAGTCATTTGAAGTCCGGCGCACGAGAATGAAAATAATAGTTGTTTATGACCTTGACAGCTTGCAGTGATAGAGCATACAAGAAAGAGCAGAATAATATAAGAAAAGAATTTTATGCCCAGTATTACTACTGATCTCTTACAGTACTCGACATGCACCTATTTCTCAGTAATTTATACAGAGTAAAAATTCAATTTCCCATTATTGGCAACACATCTTTTATCAAGAGAATGGTAAAATATTTTCATTCAATTTTTTTCTCAGACTAGCATGTTTTTATAGTACTTTAATAATCTCAGATGGAGCAAATTATTTTTTTCGTTTTGCAAAAAGTTCAATTGGTTCTACACAGACGCGGATACGTGCGAGGGAATCACTAAATTTAAATTACGCTTTGAATGGATTCTGCAAGTACCGTAAGGATTTATTCCTGGACTTTGTACGTGAAACATCGGTGGTTACGTTTGTTGAGGTTTGGACTCCCACGCAGGTAACCGCGTTGCAATTTCCTCAACCAGACTGACTCGCTTAGTTTTGCTCAGACCCATTCATTTCCAGATCCTTCAAACGTGCGCAACTCCGCGTAAAAGAGGAAAAGACTTTTTATACACAATACCCTTGCGAAGTTTTGATTAAAATTTACAATTTATTCGTGTTTCGCACAAGTTTTTAAGATGTGGAAGATTCTTCATCCACCAACCCCAAACAATGTATAATATTTTTGTTAAATTTAAGTTTCTTTAAAGCGAGCATCGTACACAAAAGGATTTAGCCGCGTCTAATCGTTCCTCGCTCTTACTAGATTAAGTGAGGGGTAAGATTTTTCTTTTCTTCAAGAAAATAAGTTTTGTGTATGTACATGCATCTAGTGCACCGAGAGAACAAGCCTGAATGGCTGATGGAACATTGAAAGGGAGACGTAATGAACAGGTGTACCTAATGAGTGGCAGACAGTGACTCAACCGGCTACAGTTAATAATATACCAAAAGCCTCGCGCAGCCACTAATATACAACATCTCAGTTTTATATTTGTCTGGATAATTGTGGCAATTACTGCCTGCAATTTTACATGAGCTTTCTAGACACGTATAAATAATGTACCTATTACTTCATTAACATTAATGAAGAACCACCATGTGTACTAAAATTCGGTAGCGTACACCTTGTCATAATTATATCGGTTCGAAAAAAATTCAAAAATTTTGAAAATGCGACAACAAGCGTCAGTTACATTTTGACAGAGAAATGGTGATGCGAACCCTGTTAAAATGTTACTTGCTGCAACAAATTAATCTAAACAGTACAATTCGAAGTTTTAAAATATGTAAAGTTTCAAAGTTACTGTACGCTAATTTTAAAAACTTTTGTTTATCATACCAACCAACAAAACTTTGGTATATAAAGTGAACAGTGAACCTGTTTAATTAATTTAGTGATGTTAGGATTAGTAACGGCTACTATCAAAATGGCTTGTTATTTAAACGACCGATATTTTTGAGACGACTTTTTGACGAGTAATAGCATTATAATACACATAAAAAAAAATTAAATTTGATTATTTTAAGTTGTGTCCACGACAATTTATGAAGTTATTTATTTATTACACACTTGGAACGTCGGCAAGATCAAGTTTTTAATAAACTGTTATTTTGTATGATACAACTAAAAAACTGTTGTTGAAATCCCAAAGAAACTCGAAAAACACATACTGTTCATATAACGAACTTTTTCTTTCCGTTTAGATCAGATTGAGTACCATGAACTTATAATCACAAGAAACGTACGAAGAGAAATTGTCAAATAACTCGACTCTACAAATCCGTCATACAGATCAGCACGTATGAACCGATAAAATAGTGAATAATCATCGCGTTTAACAATTAATCTGGAATTTCGATCGAGCATCTCTGATTTCCAAAGGCAATATTTATAGAGCGCCGCAGAGGATGACTTGAATATATATAAATCAGTAAATAAATAAATATAAAGAATATTTTATTAAACATTATTTGTATTTTTCTGTTACACAATTGGTTTAAGTGTACAAGAAATTCAAATGATCATAGGCTTAGATCATTTTTCAAGAAATAAACAGAAAATCGCACCACACGCGCGGGGCCCCGCTCGCCGCTCTCGCCTTTGCGCGGTCCACAAACTCAATGGTTCGCCTACGTTGTTGTAGTTGAAGATATGAATATTTTTTCATATGCTTGAAGAGGTTAAATAATTAAGTAGATTTATTTTTAAGTATATCTTCTAGTACAGGAGTGTGTATATGTATGGAAGGATGTCTAGCTGCGCAGCAGCGTATATATCCATCCCTCCTAACGCGCGCTTTATAATACCAGAAGCGCGAAGAGAAGAGAAGCGAAACTATAGGAGCAAGGGACGCATTAAGTCTCTCTCCTCTCTCTCTCTCTCTCTCTCTCTCCGACTGTGCGTGCGTGCGGAAGCGGAGTAGCGCATCGCGCGAGAGCTTGAGAGATGGCCGTTAAATTATAAATCTGGCCGATTGCCCCGCGGCGTTGCTTATCTCTATTTCTCTCTTTCTCTCTCTCTCTCTCTCTCTCTCTCTCTCTCTCTCTCTCTCCCTCTCGTGCTCTCGAGTGCACCGTGCTGGTGCTGCTGCTGTGCTATTCTCTAAGCGCTGCGCTTTTTCTCTCTATACTCTCTGCTGGAGCTGCTTCTGGACTTTTGCCAGGGCCGCTGCAGCAGCGGCAGAGCTTGTATTAGCTCCGCGGGATTTCGTCACGCTACGCGAGATCTAGGAAGTGCGAGAGAGGATTTACAAAAAGGCACATTTCGATATGTATAGAGAGAAAGATGAAGTGGGAGCGCGAGCTACGCGCGGAAGCTGAGAAGAGAGAGCCGGTCTACAATTACGCCCAGCCACTGGATCATACTCCAATGTGTGGCTGATAAAATCGATCAGCGTTGATGCATATAGAGTACCTATCTCTTCGATTTCGGCTTGATTTATATTATATATAAGATGTCTACTGCGTTACTAGTGCTTGTTAAAAACGATAACAATTACTTTCTTATTATAAATTTCATTCGATATAACATACATATATATATATATATATAGAATAATAGATAAATATAGTATATTAGCCAAGTCTAAAGCCTGCACACAATCCCTAAGTATATCAATAGCAATATTCGCGATGATATCCAAGTTCACCATTCATTGAATCTTCGATCAGTAGGCAACAACTCTTTTTTCTCCTCGACGGTATATAAGAGACGTCTGCCGCAGGGGGGCGAATATACGTAATCGCTGGAAGCCAATACGGGAAGGTATATAATTGGCCTTGTTCGATGGCTGGGCAAACAGCTGCATGCCGCGGCGTACATATATCGGAGAGAGAGAGAGAGAGAGAGAGAGAGAGGGAGAGAAAGAGAGAAAGAGAGAAATACGAAAGTGCGCGAGTGGATGAAGGGCGCAATGTGTGGGAGGCTTTCATCATGGAAACCAAGTGGGAGGATATTTCGAGTAAAGTTCATTGGTATTAATATCAACGGGGGAGAGAGAGAGAGAGAGAAAGAGAGGCGGTATTATATGCCCGAGTCACGTGCAATATCCCGTGCTGTCGACATGACTCTTGACGTTGGACGGAGTTGGCAGGTCGGGATGCGCCTCTTTGCGCTAATGAGTCCTACGAGACTCTGTTTAACTCTTGCTTAATTAATAACGTCTGACTGGCCGCTTGCAGTGTATGGGATATATGCTTTTCTGCGCGATTCCGACTTCTGCGCGAGGCTCCTTTGATAACTTGCTGCTTTGTTATTAGTGTCGGCATGAATTATTTTTATTCTTGTAATTGCCGCGTGATCTTGTGCTGTATAAACTCGTTCTTATTGTTATATAAGACTGTATTCATCCACTCAGTTTTGTGAGCTGCTGCTCTCTTTTGTCGTTCTTCAAAATGTTCATGCAGATGGCTTCTTTCAATCTACTTTTTTTCCGAATCGCATAGTAATTTCAGTAATTCATTGAAAATATATCAATTTGACAAGTGCTGTTTAACGAAACTGTATAATATATTGTATTAGCTATGCTTGAGTACACGTTGTAAAAATGGTGTACATCATTTTTACAATGACCATGAATGTCTTTTGGAAAAAGAGTGCAAATTATTATCTGTCCCTTTAAAACAAAAAGAAGCTTTTCGAAAGCATTCCCAACTAAAAATTCGATACACAAGCAATTCGCAGCAATCCAGTCGAGGATGTATGAAGGCACAGAGGCTATACGATATAGAAGACGATCCCCCAGCGTCGATATATTCGCATATATATCCAAGAGCGGATCTAGGCACTCTCTCGGTTATACGCGCGATCCCCAAGGGTGAATTACGACCTCGACGAACGGCGCGCGGCTGTGCACTGCACTCGGAACGTCACTCGTACGTCAGTATACACACACGCCCGAGAAAGAGAGAGAGAGAGAGAGAGAGAGAGAGAGAGAGAGAGAGTCGATGTGCTGCAGCGCACAGCGTATAGGTTATACGAGCTCTCGAGGCCGTATAATAGTTGCGCTGCTCGCACGCTGTGATTTCACTCGTTCTTATATATACGCGCGCGCGTTAATCACTTTAAAACCCTCCTGCTCTCCTTCTATATGTACCTCGTCTCTTTTTAATTCCTCCGTTTCCTCCTCCTTGCTTTGCTTTTCATTTTTCCTTAAGGCCCCGGGACTTGCTTGTATACCTCCTACCCCTCGACCAACTACATACCTTAATGTGTGATTTTGAAGAGACAGCTATTTGCCATTTCATTGTTTCTTTTATATACCTCTCAACTCTTTATAACATACTCGCTTATGTACTCTATGGGAAATTGTGCGCTCTGTAATTTTGTTGTTTCTCACATATGTACGAATGGGGGGGGGATGTTGGAAGGAGAGGGAAGGTAACAATCGACTTTGTATAATTAGAATGCCAGTCAAAATTAAAACGCAACACATGAGCGTTGTGCACTAATGACTTGGAAAACGGATGAGAGTGAAGATCTGCGAGTAGTCGGCATTTATAATTCAATTAATTTATTGATAATTAATGCGATGGAGCTATTCGCGTCTGATTCCTTGGCAACGCGAACGCTGTACTATAGGGTGTGATAATTTGTATGCGCTTCCAGAGGAAGGAGGTTTAAAGGCTCGTGTAATCTCCCCTGTAATGTCAAGACAATGAAATATATACACGAGAAATTGAATTCGCACGTGTTCATCAGTTTTTATGTGTGAAATAGAAAAATACAAATAAGTACTTTAGTTATTCCTGAGCAATATTTTTTTTAAATATTGTATCTCATCGAAATGGTTGCTGTTGATTTTGTTTGATAACAAAACTATGGCAAAACTGAAAATTTTCGTAAAAGCTTTTCTATGCTTAAACTTTTGTTATTAACCAGTTTTACTGATAAAGCAAAATATTTATTTCCATAAAAAATACTTCGATCTACGCGAAATTTGTATTCGGAACGTATATAATTTTAAAATAACGACAATAAATAGTTCATTTGAATCGGCACGCTTCGCCTATTCAAATCTGTTTCGACTATCATTTACTATGGAAGCCCATCAATCCGAATGCTTACTGCAATCAGGAAAAACCACAACCCTACCTGAATCCTCAAAAAAAAAAAAAAGAAAGAAAGAAAGAAAGAAGAAAAAAGGAAACCGCTACTACTGGCACGCAGGAAATGCTCGCTATAGCAGCATCGCGCAAGTCCGATAATTTCGTTCCTCGGGAGTTCGCGCAGCCAAAAAAGGAAGCGAAGTAGAAGCAAAGGAAATGGAGAGCTCGGGGAGCTCCAGCTAATTATTGCGACTATAGCTAATGATCGGATCGGTAATTAGTCTTGGTCTTGTCGATAAATCTCGAGCTAACTAATTACCTTTTATACATACATCCCTCCCTCCGGGTAGCGCGCGCGTGCAGCCCCCGACGTACATAATGCGCACACGAAGCTCTCGCTACACATCGGCGACCACACGCGCATCCAGTGCTCGCGGTTAAACGCTAATTATTATCCCCGTGTGTGCGCGATAAATTTAATCGGCCCGCGGTCATAAGTCGGCTCGCTGTATTCATCTCTCGATGTATCGTCGGCAGGCAGCTGCTGTGTCACGTTTGTATGAGCTTCGCTCGTTTTAATCCACTCTTCGATTAGTTATTAGAGGTCCGCTTGCCATGCCAAAATGAAGCTTGACACTCAACTTAATTGATGATATTAGGCGATAGGCGCGCTAGGGATGTAGGTGCGGTTGCGTGTGATCCCTCTTGTTGGCTCTGAGCCGAGATAAATTAATAGCCTAAGCTTGGACTATTACTGCTTTCCGTGGATCAAGTGGTCGGAGATAATTTAAGCCCTTAGTTGACGCTTATTTTATTAGACGTACAATTTTGAACTGGAGTTTTTTCAAAGAAATGAGCAGTGCGAAGTAACGGAATTCTTCGTGCAGACATTCTGATGAACGAAATTGTGTATTTACACGCTGAGGGATGTTCGACATGTATAAATGCATGAATAATAAAGAAAGGTATTCGGAAACTGTGGTATACATTTATGGAAACCATAAAATCAGAAAATCGAAAAAACAGTCTCTAAGTTGTTATTACACCGGTGATGTCAAGAAGAATTTGTTTCCATGCTTTTTTATTTGCATGCTTCTCATCGGTGAATGATAGCTTCTTTAAAAAAAAGGAACCCCTTTGGCGCTCAAATCAACGTCATGTTTGACGCGCTGAAAAACCCAGCGTACAGAATGACTCATTCAAGTCGAAGAACCGATGCTTCATCGCTTAAGAATTTCGCCAAAATTGCCGGAATAATATGCAACACAAGCCATATAATAGTACGCTTTGGTCAGATGACGATCCCGTTTATTCGTATACATAAGAGACAAAGAAAAGAAAAACGATGAATACTGCACGCGAGTGTAGCTCTTAAACAAAGTGCGTTATTATTCCTCGAAAAGTCTTGGGATCAACTCTGCGAGACATGCAACCCCGCATTCAAGCGGACGCACATCACTCTTTTTTCCCTTTGGGTATCATTTGTCCCATGCGCTCGATCCGACGCGCATCTCGTATACCTTCCAGTTTCTTTCTTTCTCACTCTCCTTTGCGTTTGGTGCATCATCGCGTGCGTTAATAAAGACATATACTCGACGCGAATCAGTAGTCAAAAGGGACGGTAAAATGAGTATTTGGTGGAATGGAAGCTCAGAAATTACCTTTGCGCTAATATACATACGCTATGTGCACGCAATGAGGTATTCGGGGGCATTAACCACTGTAAAGGACCAGGCGTTTAATGTGGAAAAAAGTATGGTTTGTGTAAATGCTATAATTTATTGACTAAAATTGCGTCCATTATGCTGTAAAGTTCACTGTTTGAACATCGAATGTAAAAAGTACTTAGATGACTGTAATTGGCACTTATATTATACAAATAAAAATTTTTCTTTTCCAACTTTATTTTATGATTCCCAAAAAGTTCATGAGAGTTCATAATTTGAATTATTCCAAGTGTATACCTTCAGAAAATAGATTATCGAACTTTGTCATTTTGGTATTGTTTTCCTTTTGCCCTTTTTGCTTTTCTAACTTTTTAAATCCATTGCATACATTTCCTATGATTTACACAGTGGCGAAAGGTTACAGCGCATCACAACGATCTTATTTTTCCCAGAGGAACGTAGCTCGAGGAGTCGCGGATGAAAGGTACCGCGCGCAATGACGCCCTCGTAAAGCACTCCAAAGTCGATCTTCCTCCTCCTCCTCCTCCTTCTCCTCCTCCTCCTGCTACTTCTCCTTCTCGAACAGTAACTAGATGCGCGTCGTTTTCTAAGTTACGGTACCAGGGAGAGAAGCGGAGAACGAGAAAGAGAAGCATGGCCATTTTCAGAGCCGTGTCGCACCTTATTTGCTACGCCAAGCTGCGGAGGAATGAGAGGAACGGGACGGATGTATGTATAACTGCCTGAGTGACGGAAAAAGGAGAAGAGAGAGAGAGAGAGAGAGAGAGGAGAGAAGAGAGAGGAGAGAGAGATAGAGATAAAAAAGAACAGAGTTTGGAATGGAATGGTATAAGGGAGGTAAACAAGATGGATGGGTGGAATATGATAATAGAGGATGAAAATCAGACAAATGTGGAGAGCGAGAGAGAGAGAGAGAGAGAGAGAGAGAGAGAGAGAGAGAGAGAGAGAGAGGAAGAGACGTGGGAAAGGGCGCGCGCCAGAGAGGATACGTAAAGGCTGATGCTGCCAGGGTATATATATATAGTAAAACAAGCTGGATCGGATGATGAGGAAATGGGAAAAAGGTGTTACGGCCTTTCCGAGAATGTCGAAAGCCCGCCGAAGAAAAGTGAATCGTTATTAAATGTGCTTAATAACCTGTTCTGTCGTAATGCATTTTCCTTAATATTTCTTTATTCGACGATATATTTTTCTTTTCTGCGTTCGCCGCATTCCTGACTATATTTCAGAAGTGTGCACTTTCATGAACCGGCTCGCATTGACAAATTCCCCCGCGCCTACAATTCCCACGAATTGACAAGTGTCATTCGGACGAGTAGATAATTGGATGGCGGACGATGGTGAATATTGAATATTGTTGTTGAAGAGTTGCGCAAAATTTGTGAAAATTAAATGTTATTACGTTATATCGTCGGTATACGAAAGCAGAATATAAAGGCAGTGGAAAGAAAACACGTAGTTCGAGGTGAAGTATACGTCGGGGTAAAGAAAATAAAAAGAGGTGAAGTGAAGAAGATAAGACTGAGAGGGAGAAAGAGAGAGAGAGAGAGAGAAAGAAAGAGAGAGAGAGAGAAATATTTAGGAGAAGGGAAAAAGAGAGAAAAAGTGAAGGAGACGCTGGCTGTGCCGATTACAGACGATGGATATATGAGATAATGAAAATCCCCGTTCTAGTCGGGTCGTGCGCGCTTCCGCGTATCTAGATTCCACTCTTCTCGCGCGCTGCTTCATGCCGAGTCTCCTTCGCGTCTCTCTCTCTCTCCCTCCCTCTCTTTCTCTCTATCTCTCTCTTCTCCTTCGCATAGGGACGTACATGGCGCGAACGTCTTTTCACTGGGTTTCTCACTCAATTGCCGCTGGAATCCATTTGCTGCTGCTGCTCCTGCAGCCTATGGCTGTATACATACGCGCGGGGCCCACCCCGAGCAAAAAGAAGCGAGAATCTCCTCACGGAATGATTGCGATCGGTAAAAACTTAATGGCATCATGAGACTGTATTGAATTTCTATTGTTTATGACGCGTGCTGCACTGCGTGGATTTTCCGCCGATAACGGATACGCTGCGTAGGTGCCTCTCTCTCTCTCTCTCTCTCTCTCTCTCTCTCTCTCTCTGCGTTTTCCACAACTGTGAGAAACTCGAATGATATTCGTGTTAATTGACCCTCGATATAAGCGTGTTGGTCAATTTGAATTTGAATGTTGGCGTTTTGCGATTGTGGATTGTGTAAATCGTACGGCAGTGATTCTTTTATAAGAGTAAAAACTACGTAAATGTAATTATAACGAAATGAGAAAATTACACTGAAGCTGCACATCGATGAGAAACGATTACACCGTAGTTCTTAAAAGTATTTACAATAAATACTAAATCCATTGTTTTTTCTTTTTTTTAACGTTTTTTTTAAATTATCCTAACGGTACTATATCGGTAGTGAAGAAATTGTAATAACACGGCCTTTGGTAAGAAAGCATACAATGGAGGGAAAAGAAGAAAATGTCGATGATGAATAAATTGTACCCCTAGGGGAGGGTAGAATTCTTTAGAATCCTTTTGCTGAAACGTGACCGCTACCGGCATTCGCATCCGCGATACTCTCTGCATACATCAATCTTCTTTAAATTGTTTTCAATCATCAAATTTCACTTTAACAATCTATATGTTTATCCTCGCTTTTATATTCCCATCCTTCCCACTTGTGCCTTCTACTACACTCCTCGCTCTTACTTAAACCAACTATACACTTATGTGCGTTCGAAGAATAAATATATCTAGCCTAAGAACTTACCTTGAGACATTTGAAAGAAAAGTGTAAGCATTGAAAATCGAACATGATAGACATCGATGCTTCAACCCCGAACTTTCGATTTATACAGATTGTATAGGGGAGAAGCGTCCAAAGCGGTTATGTTACTTGTAATTGACATTTTTAAGTATTAATACGTTATTTTATCTACGTTGAATTTAATATACTTCTTCGGTATATATAGAAAACAATTATATCTACTACAAAAATATTTTTCTACATTATAAGGAGACATCTTTATATAGACATATTTATTTTCCACCGACGTGTTGATTACACTACAGCACTATGCTAGAGTGATCCTTATCGAGGTGAAAATCGTTCTAAAAGAAACTGAGTTATGTCAAGTAACATGTCAGTAATACGTATACATCATATTGCGCAAATCTTTGTATTCTAAATTTCGATATAAATCTTTCAACATATTATTCTAACTTCATCCGAGTGTATACAACTATTTTTCCGACTATACCACAAATGATTTCTGCTTTATAGAATTGTAACTTGTATACATCGACCATCGAACCATCATCTGATCCCCGATAATTTTCTCTGTCCTCAGATTCGGAGATGGAGCAGGGCTACAGGTCGGAGGTCCAGGAGCGCGCCCTCGTCGTCTCCCTACAGATGTTCAATCTCATCCTCGAGCGTGGCGTCTCTCTACTGAAAACACAGCTGGACAGCAACGAGCGTCCCAGGCTGCTCGTCGTCGAGGACATGCAAATACTCCTGCCCGCTATCAAGGTACGCACACGCCACCTTTTACGATTTTGCCGTGCGGCTGACTTAATCCCCCCTCTCCATTGGTAGCTTTGTTGTATACGCAGAGTTTTATAGACCCATAAAGTGACTGCGCGCGCGCGCGTCCAATGCGTCATCATCAGACGATCGCTCGGGAGCGCCTTATCTTTTCTTGTACATACATCAGGACGACGACGCTGCTGCAGAGCCGCGGTTTAATTTCCCTTAATAGGTTAATTCATTACGCAAATGAGCGACTTCGAGATTGCGCGGAAGCACTTTGCCGCTTCCTGGGGCTCCGCCGTACACGAGCGCCTGCATATGTACCGTGGTACATGTGTGTGAATATTGACAAAAACCGTGGCAGCCTGGCTGCTGCTGCTGCTGCTGCCTCGCGAAGATGTATACGCGAAATACTTTACGAGGCTTTTTTGCCGTGATTCAGCAACTGCCCCGACGCGATCCCACTATTATCTGTATAAAATACTTTTACGACGCTTATGCCAAAGGGAGAGAAAGAGAGAGAAAGAGAGAGAAAGAGAGAGAGAGAGAGAGTGAGAGAGTGAGAGAGGAGAGAGAGAGAGAGCGAATTATAATTTATATATATAAAGGTTCCTCTTTGCATTATGCTTCATTTAAATTTTCAATGAGCTGGAATGGACGGACGATGTATTTCGTCGTATAAACGCGATATAAACCGATATTCACTATTCACGCGCTTTATTGGTAAAAATATTTACGGTTATTAAAGCTGCAGCGCGGCAACGTTCCGATAAAGACTCTTAATTGTTACTCGGCTAAACCCGCGTTTGGGCCTCTCCAATACAATTTAATGAATGTTCTCTCGCGTCGATAAACAATAAACGTAATAAAGCATCACGAATAGATGTACGCAAGTATGAATACGGTATATTCGCTGTATAAAGCATGAGGCTCGATGGGTAAAACTATTAATTGTTACACTGGCGTACTTTGCTTTATAATTCCCTATAGTTAGACGATATTAATTTTGAAGATCAATAGATCACCTCTCGCTGTTTCTCACACTAACAACTCGATAAAATATGACGCGTCAAACGTGCAGTTCTTCAATCAACCAAGATTTTCTATCCCCGGACAAGTGTATATAAATAGGTCGCCGTATCGGTTTGCTTACTTTACAGCCCGCGACGCACGTGCTGGATAACAAAAAAAAAAAAGAAAAAAAAAAGAGTCAAGTTCCATCGCGCAGATGAGCGCCGGCCATATATACAAGCGAAATTATCGGCGAGAAACGTACGGCTGGTATAATGTCGAAAGGAAAAGGCCAACGAAAGCTCGCAATTAAGAGATCATCCTCTTGGCACACCACGTGTATGCACATACGCGCTCGACGCTCTCTTCTTCCGCTTGTGCATAAGGTCGATCCTTATCTGGCATAGCTTGGTGCGCGCGAGCAAGTAAGCGAGCGTGTGTGTGTGTGTGTCTGTACGAGTATGTATGTATATAGTCGCGAGCATAAGCGATTTCTCGATTCCAGAGCCGGTACCATTAATATTGCCGATGAGCCAGGCGAGATACGGGGGCGACGCGCTCGACGTGTACTCGTTCCTTCGCGTGAAATTACTCCGAGAGAGCGAGGAGGATGAATTGTCGCGCGTCGCCTATTAATTATGTTCTCGCGGCCTCGCAATCATTCATCCCTCGCCATTGTGCTCCCCTTATCGATAAGCGATTTTCTTTATTATTGCCTTTTTATCTTGCTGTATCGTCTCGTTATTATTACGCTCTTTTTCTATCGGTAGATTTGGTGCGACTGGATGCTTTGCCACAGTACAGTTTGGAATCCACCGCCTTCCTGCACAGACTACAGAGTTGGGTAAGTGATATTTTCCTTTTTGTTTTTACTCTTTTCTCATGTATCTGTATGTATGTGCTATGGTTATTGTGCGAGCCGTAGGGATTTTTGTTTGTTTTACTCAATTTTAACATCATGATTGCGGTTGTCGCGAGATGCTTACGGAGTGAATCGGCAAATGTTTTTAATGATTTTGATTGGATATATACCGATGCCGTTACAGAATTGATTATGCTGGTTTAATTACGCAAGAGCGTGGATTACTGTGATGTTCCTCCAATTATTCTGCCTTAAGTGTACTTTTAATCTTGATAAAAGTTGGATGAAAAATCAAGCGTCTTTCTAAACTCGTCTGTTTCTACTTACACATATTAAGCATAGGCAACAATGAATTCAGTCTTTTTAAAAAATTTCTACCGTAAATATATTTTTAAATTAATCATATATTCATATTGCAACTGATCGACACCTTTTGTTATATCCTCATCACTTTAACAATCCGTCCAGCTGCATGAATTGCACAGCATGGAAAATCTGCGGCGCAGGACGCGGTTTATCTCGGGCCATCAAGCCAAAGGCCGTAATGAAGTACGAATTAACCAAGACCCATATATAGTTAAGCTCGCAGTCGCTCACCATCCCGCAGCATTAAATCAGCGAATCTCACCCAACCCGTCGACAATCGTGATATATACATTGTAGATAGATCTATACATATATATACAAAGACGTGTAAGGGCGGAAGCCAACGGGTGTTTCGACCGCAAATAGGCTTGGTTAGCGATGTGCCCCGTACGTAGCCTGGACCGAGGCACGGCCCACCACTAATTAGAACTTTCCTCATTACTGCCGGCCCAGGATCTCTATGGCCGCACTGCAACACTGCGTATATAGTATTAAGCTTGATGAACGCCTCTGCGCTCGGATTTAAAGCTCGCGCGGGTGGCGGTGAGGTGTAAGGGTTTATGCGGCCGAAAAGAAGAATGAGGCGGTGGGGCGACCTATAGATGGCGCGGTAGCGAATACTCCGAGTTTCGATTTTGCGGTCTTGTGGTGGACTGGATTTTCGTTGCATATATATATATAACGAGCGAGTATAGAGTGCGATTAGATGTGGGGAAGAGTGGACACCTGCGTAGAGCCGCAAATAGTCGCCTGCGGATTTTGGATGACGCGCGAGCGGTTTTGAGTGAATTTGGTGTGGCCCTTCGTTAGCTTGGCTGCAGCTCTGGTTATCCGATCTTTTTGACTTTTCTTCGAATCTATATGCATCCGTTAACTTAGTTTAACTTGATTGGAGAATGATGTGCTAAGAGATTTTGAGTATAGACTTTTCTACGAATTCAATTACGCAATACTCTGCTTGTTGTTGAAATTGATGGTATTAGTTATGTATTATAACTGATTATTTTTCCAATTATAAATAAGTTTTATGTGTATTTTCTTTTTTTTTTCCTGAGAATAAGGGATTGGACCATCAAAATCTGCCAGTCATCCAAAATATTTATGAAAAATTATATTTTCTTCGCATTTAAAGGTATGCGTGTGCCTTGATGGATACTAAGGCATTTATATAGTCTACATTAGCGTGTTCTATTTGCCAAAACTTTTTATTTTACCTCAAGAAAAATAAACGTACAAAAAATGGTCTACAATTTATCTTTCATGGATATAGACATGCTGTAATTCGAGTTGATCGTCGGCAACATAAATAAAGGGAAGCAGCTTTCGCGATGGCACGACTTAGATCTTTTTATTGCCATCGAAAAACATCGATTTTAATACGCGCGCTCGTCGTACTTTCTCATTACCTTACGCGTGTTCCCTCGTATATGTACATCAACCTACTACTTTCCCTCCGTAGTTTTGAGTCGTGCTTTTCGCATAAAACGCATCAGCGTAACTGCGCGCAATCCTCGTGTGCTTTTTCGAAAAACCTCATTAATTCGTAAGTAATAGACGCTTCTTACATCCTACCTTTGCGTCTCTATACTCAGTTGCATTTAATCGCTACTCAACTGCTCTATTATTTTCTTATTTATTTATTTATTTTTCTTTATCGAAGAATGTATCTTTCTTGTCCAATGTAAATTTTAACAGCGTACCATTAAAAACACATTAAAAGTCTATATTATTAGGATGAAATAGATTTAATTATTACATTATTATAATTTATATAATATTATATTATAATATTATTTAATTATAATAATATTGTTAAGATGAAATAGATTCAATTAAAAGTTTATGCCTGTAAGGAAAATCTTTCGTGGAACTGTGAGCGATATACACAAAGTAAATCATTTATGCTATGCAGCATTGATTTCTTGAAGCTCAATATTATTCGCATAATTCCACTGATTTATATTATCGACAAATATTATCATTTAGAATGGCAAAAAATTATTTTTTTCGTATACTATTTTAATTGCCGCTTCATTTTCTACTCAATTTTCATTTTCATCGTACAACGTACAAAAGTAAGATTTTTCTTATCCACAATCTGCGCACGCTTCAATGAAATATGCTGAATCCATTAGTTTACTATACGTAGCGCGACGACCTATATTTACGCGATCCGAAAGTCCGCGAAAGAAAAAGTACCCATCCAGCGATTTGCGAGTGCGAGTATGTAGCAGTCCAAGATCTCTCCAATAAATTTCTCAATCCGCACCGCGACAACGACCTTGAAAAAGGTGCGAGCAAAAAGTATATATCTTTATAAGCGCAACACAGCGGAGTATAAGGTGCGCTGCGCACATCCTCTCTCGGTTGGTGTGCACTTGCACCTGTGCTTCCACGTCCGCCACTGGGGTCGCGGCCCTTTCACTCGTGCCGATGATCTTTCGGATACTGCGTACATACATCGTATGCGCGCGCGCGCGCGTGTGTGTGTGTGTGTGTGTGTGTACGTGTGTGTAGTGGCAAAATAAACGACAATGCCTCGACTGACGACGACGAAGACGACTAGAACGACGTTCACTTTTCGCGGTAGCTCGCGGGACTCTGCATCACGACGCTCGGCTACGTCGTGCTCGTGGAAAGCTGAGCCATACACTGCACATATTCTATATACACTTACACACAGAGAAAGAGAGGGAGAGAGAGGGATAGAGTAGCCTAGGTCACGGCCGCCCGCTCATATACACATCTACTGACGTTTCTTTCTCCGATAGTTTCTAAGAGATTAGAGGGGCATATACTCTGTGCGTTATCGACACTCTTTTTTTCTCCCTCTTTTACACGGATTTTTTCCCCCTTCCTTGGCTGCTTCGCTCGCGATAAACATCCGCGTGAAAGTGTGAGCGCGACACGACCGACGAAACGACTCGCATCTATAATGAACCTGTGCAGTGTGTACGGTTATATCGAACGGTTGTGTGACGGTGACAGAGAGTAAACTTTTCTCTCTCTCTCTCTCTCTCTCTCTCTGTTCGCTCATTTTCTTACGGAGCTCGGGCACCTCTAACGAAGGAAAGCCAAATGAATTTATCGATGAAGTGCGGAAGCCGCTGTCTCGCGCTGCCTTTGACGCGCGCTCGCTAATACCTTTTGCGCGAGAACAAAAGCTATACCTATACAGTGACTCTCGACGGTGAGTAAAATTCCCCTTGCGCCTGAGTTTTTTTTTGTGTTTTTTGGTCGGGTTCCTCTTTTGCAGGTAGATATAGATCGGATTACACGTCGTTAATATGTAAATTGCTGAATTTCGTGTACGAGACGAGTACAGTAACATTCAAATTAAGCTGCGGATGCGTATATACGGTGTTAACGGTTATGTTACGTGCTCGCGCTGTTTGGTTATATTATACGTTGGCGAATTTTTTATTGCCGCGAATTTAGTTGCCTGAATTAATACCATTTTCTTCCGGTTCGAGCGCCGTTAATTAACTCCATGAAAATGTTGAGCTTGTGATACGACCGTTTTATGAGGTTATACCAATTTCAATATCCTGTTTTGTTTATGAGTACCGAATTATTTAATTCGGACTTCAGTTGCTGCTTCATGAAGCATTTGATAAAGGCTGTGATGAATTATTTTTTAAACGCATCGATTTTATTTGTCCGAATTACATATTTATACGTTATTACATAGTTATACGTTATCGATTGTGACTGATACAGAGCGTGCGGTGTACTGCGCTGTATCTAAAAAATTAAAACCTCTTTTTTTCTGCAAACATTCAAATCGAAATCCACCGCCATACGTTACTTTGAGCAAAGGCAGATAAATAATCAGCAAATGCACGCAATATAAAAGTCGGATATGAAAGCTCTAAAAACAAGTTTGGCCGTGCTCAAAGCTCGGATGTGGCAGCAGGGTCCGAACGAAAGCCCATTGGCCTGCACTCTCAGCTCCCATCGCACTTTTCAATCAACAAAGGCAATATTCCATTAAATCCCCTCTTGCGCGCTGCGCAGCTGAAAAAGAAGATCCATGCGCGATCATTCCTCATAAAAGGACCCCTTGCACCTCCACCTCCTCCTGCCATTACCCTTCGCGTATATCCCGAAAAACCGCCGGAACGTTCACTCTCTCACTCTCTCTCTCGCTCTTGCGCTCTCTCTTGCCATCTCTCTCGCTCTCCCAAGCTCTGCAAGACTGCAGCACAATATCTCCCCCGGTAGGATTCTGCGAATCTGCCTGCGCTCCGCGAAAAGTTGCAAGTATTACAGCCGACTCTTCTCTCGCTGCGCGCACACCGTCTCTCTCTCTCTCTCTTTCTCTCTCCCTCTTGTTGTTCTTCTTGGAGAACCTGTTTGGCTCATGCACCCGATGAATTTCGACGCGGAGAGGAAGCAGGGGGAGGAGTGCAGGGGGTCGATGATTCGCTGAGACAGCAGGGCGAGAGAGAGAGAGAGAGAGAGAGAGAGAGAGAGAATGAGTCGAGAGGGAGCAGTGCATAGCCACCGTATACACGGCTTGGTGCTGCTGTTGCTGCTGCGCTCGCGCGTCCATCCGGCGAGAGGAGAGAGAGGAGCGAGAGCGCGCGCGCGACTCGATACCACCTTTTTGCATTCCGCGCGCGCTCTTTTTCTGCGGCGAACAAGGCAGATTATTAACTCCCCGAGAGGGAGAGAGAGCGAGAGAGAGAAGAGAGAGCGCGAGAGCTCTCGTGTTTACTACCTACGCTTTATTGGTCTCGTATTTCTAAGTACGGGACGATAAAGGGTCCGAGGCTTTATGCTGCCCTCTCGATCTCTCTTCTCTCTACTCCCTCCTCACCTCTCTCTCTCTCTCTCTCTCTCTCTCTCTCTCTCTCTCCCTCTCTCTCTCTCTATCACTCTGTGGCTCTACATACACGAGCAATGCACGGGTGTGCAGCTATGTAGGAGAGAAGAATCGAACGGATGGATAATGCATTGATAAAATCTCGCGGGGAGAAAAAAGTGGGGAGAAGCAGCTTCTCGCGTTCTGATACCGGGACACACTGAGCAAGAGAGAGACACAGAGGAAGGTTTTTGATTACATAACTGTATTCGAAGGCTAATGCGAATAATGCAGGATGTATATGGTTACAGTTCGTGCTTTTCTCGCTTCTTTTTTTTCCCATCTGTGATCGATAAACCATTTCTTTGTTTTTACCGGCGATCGCTCGAATTTTTTTTTCTCTCGCGTGCAAAGACGCGCGAGCATGCGACTTGCATTGCCCATGCTTTGCCGATAATTAGATTGTTGTTGTTGGAATATTCACATATATATATAAGTTGTGGGTACTGGAATGCCGATAAACTGATGTAACTTAACCGTGTTGCTTTATTAGCGTTACAATGCCAAATGCGCTCGACTTTACGAGTATTGTAAAATATCAGTTGCCGTATGCGCGCGGCAACGCGAATATACAGATTATGGTCCGCGCATTAAAATTACAAATTGTGGAAATGGCACGTTATTGCTATCGGCGATATAACTCTCGCGCGTCTTTCGCCAATTCCGCGAGATACGAAATTCGATAAATTCGCGAAATTATTACACCAATAATGTCTGGAAGTGATCGGCAACACGGGCTTCTTAAGACCTCGTAGTATTAAATAATAATTTAATTAATAAAAAGGACGAAAAAGATGGGAGAATCGAGTAAATCCGGAATACTTTCGTAGAAACTATATACAGTTGTAAATCTATTCTAATTAAACGTGGTTTATTGTTAGGCAAAATCGACTCATGTGATAGTTTAATTACACTATTAATAATTTAAACAGCGCTAATAAAGATAAAAAGTATTAACAGCTAAAATACATTCGTGAAATTATTTATACTTTAGAAGAATAAAATATAGTTAGAATCATTTCAAATATATTTTATAAAATTTAATTCGTATGTTTATAATAATAATCAAATATTGATTACTCACAATGGCGATTTGTTCACTATAAATCAATAAAATTTTACATTAATTTTTATATTCTTAATGTGCAATATAATTTGAATTGTTAAGTACCAATTAAGAGTAATATTCAAAGCTATTTAAATCTTACTTGAAGGTTTTAAATAACTTTAATGAATGATAATTAGCAGATTGGTTACGGGTATTACATTTAATGTGTGAATAATAATAATATATATTTCTAATGTTGATTTTCGAACTTTAAAATAGTATAATTTATAATTATTAATTAGGACTAAAAAAACTGAATAGTTTAACAAGATTTTTTTGCTATGATGTATATTATGATGTATATTTATGCCAGATGTGTGATGATATCAAGAAAAAAATCTTACCAATTAGTAAATTATGAATAATTGATATTATAAATAATAATCTATAAATAAGTATGTAAAAATATTTCTGTTTGTAACCTATACGAATCGCTATTTTATTTTTAAAAAAATCGATCAAAGAACTTGTTTATAATTATTTGCATTAATAAAAAGTCCTGTATTTCAATTCGAAAAGCTTAAAAATCGTTTCATTCTATAAACAATCTAATTATCTCCTACTTATAAATGTAAAACCATGCCGTGACCATTCCTTAAAGTAAATATTCGTGTAATTGCCTTGGAAATATATTTTCTACTCAATATTCCTTAGAATTTTCTTTTTAATAACCCCGAATCGATTGTTAAATAGTCGTAATATTAGCTTCGAAGCTCGCTTACACGTTTTCGTTAGTCAACATCCCGATCGTTTATTATAAGCCAGACATTAAGAAAATCACAGCGAGACTCCACAAACAGTTTAATCGGGCGCCGGCCTCGTACACGGAAAAAAAATGAAATCCCTCGAATCAACGTAAATTTTGTAGCCTTTCTCCACGAACAAGACGTAACTACCACCTTTACGAAACTGTCCGCCACAAAAAGATCGTCGCTCGCGTATATATATACACACACACACAGAGCCGGTGAATCGCATTCGATAATCGCAAATTAAGCGCTCATTACACGGGGCAAAAGTACGAATATCGCGAGTCGATCGTAAAGGCCACGTCCAGAGCCTCGAAAGAAAAGAAGAAGAAAATCCAGAGAAGGCTTAAAACCGCAACAGCGGCGAAGTGGAAGGAAGGAAGGTAGGGGGCAGAGGGAACAAAAAGGAAGGAGATGAGAAAGGACGGGGAGCGCAAAATAAAGGGAAGTCGGATCTTGGGTTTCTTGCATCCGAGTTACTCGCGGCGAATCGCGACGTTATATCTGCGCACGGCCGAGTTGTGTGTACGCACACACACCCTCGGGAACAGGTGTAGCCTCGTACCCTCGGGCTTCCCCGTATCGCCATCAATTTCCTAATAATATAATTTACGCGAATTATAGCGAGAGAGAGAGAGAGAGAGAGAGAGAGAGAGAGAGAGAGAGAGAGAGAGACCGAGAGACGGAGACAGAAGCGAGCGAGTACAGAGGTATAGATGGGGGGATGGGGGGAAAAAAGGAAGGAAAAGGCGTATATATAGCGTGGACGAGAAGAGCGAGAAGAATAAGAAAAGGGAGGAGTGGACTCGTGCGGAGGCTCTCTCTCTCTCTCGGTGCGCGCTCGTAACCGGCAGTGATGCGATCTATTGGCTATTAAACGGGTTCCAAGGCCTTTGCTCCTGTAACTATGCGCCTCGACTTTTGCGCAACTCTCTCCCTCTCCCCCTCCCTCCTTCTCTCTCTCTCCTCTACGAATAAGTTAATTATCCTTACTGCTTAACGATTTTACAATTACGAGACTCGGATAGTCGCTTCCTTGGGCAAGGACGCTGCTGCAGTGCAGCAGCAGCAGCAGCAGCAGCAGCAGCAGTAGCGGTGCGCTAGCGTTTCTGTTGCTCCTTTGCCTATCTCGACTCTCCCAGACACTCTCGCAGCAGCATAATCCTATTGCACCCCGTAATAAATTCATTTCTAGACTCGACTTACCTTATTTTTTCTTTCCTCTCTTTCGTCTGTTTTTCGCTGCTGCTGCTGCTGCTGCTGCACGCGGATCTTTAATTCTTCCAATTATTCCAATCGTTTTATAATTTATTCAGGCGAGCGGGGACTAAAAAGAAGGAGACCGCGAGAGAGAGAGAGAGAGAGAGAGAGGCTCTCGAATGCTTCGATACATTCTCTGATGGATTATCGCTTAATTAGAATTTGCGTAATTATAGCAAACTTGTGAATGTTTAGGTAAATAGCAGATGAGTTTGGAATATGATCTTGGGGGAAAAAAAACAGCTATATATACATGGCATGTTTGCACAAGAGAGTTAAAATTAGCATAATAGGTAACCAAAAACCTGTACGTGTGCTACTACAGAATTACAATAATAGCTGTCGTCTCAATTTGTACTGCAAGAGTTGCCTATGTATAACTTGGTTCATATACCTCTTGAAATGAATGAGATTTAAATTTTTGTGCATATAAGAAAGCTTTCACGAATAGGATTTTCGTTTATTTTCCGAGGTGTTGTATATATATATATTACGAGTAAAAACCTTAAATGTAAAGTTTCGGGCAACGTTATAAATGGAGTGGTTTGCTTAATATGGATTAAATACTGTACATATAGAAAGTTTTAATTGGCAAAGTTCACATCTATATAACTTAAATTGGATGCGGCTTGCTAAATTGTTATAATGGGTTTTTATTCACGCGCTGCAGTTATCTTAACATTGAAGAAGACGTATATAAAATACTTTTAAAACTACTTAGCAAGTCCATAAACGCAATAGTAATAAAATTTAAATGTTCAAAAATTTACATTTGTAAAATTAGAAGTGTAGAATTTGTTAAAAGTAAATTTTAGAGTATATCAGGCCACATTGGAAATCAGTTTTCGAACTGTGGCAATTGAATAGCAGAGCTCGAGCGCACACGAGACGCATAAGGGATCGCCGCAAAGCCGTTAGCCGAAGGGCCCATCAACGCCAAATAACAATTCGCCTTGTCGCTATTATTTCACCGAGGCGATTAAAGCAAAGCGTGCGCGCGCTTGCCTGTGCGCGCTCGGACGCAGAAAATCGCCGCGGGTTAAAAGGGGGTTAAAGAAAATCAATAGACTGGACAGGTTGGCTCTCTCTCTCTCTTTCTCTCTCTCGACACAGCCACTTTGCGCGTGCGCGGACAAGCGACGTTATAGGACGGAAAATCAAATCTCTCATGCATGCAAAAGAGGTTGGCTACTGCCTGCACATGCTCCCGGGGCTCTCTCTCTCCGAAGAAAGTTATGCATGCGGGATCGACTAACAACTTCCGTCATGATGTGTCCCGCTCGGCAAAAGTATCGCGCTCACACACACACACACACACACACACACACACACACACACACACAATTGGCTTCCGGCGCGGTTCAGAAGCTGCTCGGACTCGAGTGTCCTTGTCGCTCTTTCAGAATATATATATATAGCCAACAGTTGCGATCGGCTATATATGTAGCACTCGTAAAAGGTCAACAGTTAATTGCATTGATTCTCGCGGCGATACTCGTTATACCTGCACACCCGTGTGCCAATGAGAATCAATCTCCGAGAGCTCTATATATACATGCTAACCTGATGCGCCCAACTCTTATCCCAGCTCGAGCTGCTAACTGCGGCTGAGAGATATAAAGGGGCAGCGAGAGACTGAGAAGAAGAGACAAGGAGCCAAGTGTCGGGAGTATTGATGGATATAGCGCTGAAAGTTGAGGTAGAGAAGAGTGTTGGTAAAGAAATAGAGGCTTATAGCTAAGGAGTGTTGGAAATTTTATGTTCTATTATTCCCATGCATATCTCAGATAATTTCAAATTTTCTAGCTCTTTTACTGTGTAAGTAAAAACAGATGATACATTATAGGACTTTTATGGAAGAAGATTCGCATTCTATGCATTCTTCACTATATTTTTACCATAACTATATGCAGTCAAATATTATTATTAGATATAGTATTGGATTCAATGCATATTTAAACATTCGTATGATAATATCGCGATATCGATTTAATGTGCATACATGTTTGTATAGATGCGCTATTTGAGGTTCATGACCTTGTTTGCAAATTCTATATAAAGCAATAGGAAACTTGCATGATTTTTCTTACTTAACCACTTTATAGCTTAAATATATATATATATATACAGTAGTTAGAAAATAAGATGAATGAGGGTATGGAAAGTAAATTGATAAACATATTGTGAAAAATTTTGTCAATATTGTGAATATTTAGTTTCAGTCAATTTAATTATGTATTAAGTATTTTCGGTTGACTAGGTCAAATTTCTTTGAGGTCATCTATAAAAACAGAATGATATATCCTTTAAAAAACAAAAGGAATCGAATTAAATCTTTGAAAAAAATTAAATAATACCTACTAAATTATTGAAATATCGCTGAATCTATAAAGAATGAATGAAAAAAGCGATCTCGTTAAAAGAATGAAACGGTCGAAAGCATTAAAAGTAATTAGCTCCGTAGCGGTAAATACCTTTTCGCCAAATAAAATCGCACCTCTTTATAAGGCGTGTCCTCGACACCTTAACCGCTATAATACAGTTCTCACCGCCGCACAAACCAAAGACTTCCGCGCTCCGAGTCGCAAAACTGATCCGACGAAAAAAAAAAGAATCCAAAAAGAGAAGCCCGCCCCGACCTCACAAATCCTCGAGCGCAAGTCGAAAAATCGGTCGGTCACTCCCGCTAACGCTACACTCGCTCTTCTCGTCCCATTGACCGTTGACTCGCTCGCACGCTCGCACCGCGCGCGAAAGTAAGCGAAGAGGTCACGAGGCGCGGCGTCGGCGGCGGCGGCGGCGGCTCCGCGATCGGCCCATCAGGCGGTAACGCAACTTACCACCTTGCGCTCACCCTCATCGCTTGCGCGCGCGCGACATTCTTCTCTTTCTCTCCTCCTCGGCTGCCTCTGGGAGGATTTTCTGGGTCAGAGGCCGCGTCCTGGAATCACTCGAGTTGCTGCCCGCGTGAGCTCAAACAGGTCCTTACGGTTTTTCGTCCTTTGCCGCGGGTATATGCAACACAAGCGCATGCGTAGTAATATCCTCTGGAACGGCCAGCTTGTCCGTCCACCTTCTGACGCGATTATAAGCTGACGGAGATGGAGAGTGGTATATACGCGGATGACCTGGAAAAGGATGAGTATACATGTGCCTCGGGGACTGGTTTAGCCGAATATACTGGAAATCGCGTAATCTTGTCGTCTTGACATACTGAGATCGAGACGAATTTGTGTCGTTGCGCTTATTTCACTGATCTTGCGTGTGGGGCAAATTAAAGGTTCGCAGTTTGATTGAAGTGAAGATCTGTCCGTGTGCAATTCGAACGGCAAAATTTCAAATTATATCCCTATAGGTTTTCGTGAAATTTCTTTGCTTTGTGATTTATTTATGTATAATAAAGAATGGAACGCGCAATATTTACGACGAGCTCTCAAAGTAGCAGTGTTGGACAATAATTGATTGCATTTAAAATTACTATTAAATTTGTTACCGCTGGATCACGTTAATGTGTATTTGGACGTTGTCTTAAAATAAAAAAAAATAAAAAACAATAAAAAATAAGTCAAGCATCGCTAATTCCTTTCTGTTCTTTATTGCAATTTGCATACTCGCGAGACATGTCTTACAGGAATATTACTCGATTTAAATTACAGAGAGCCGACATAAAGCGAATACTTTTTTGCGAGTTCCGCGGTCAATGTTTATTTTGTGCTCCCTCTCCGAGATAAAACTAGTACGCGACCAATGTGGACGCCGAAGAAACAAAAAGTTCATTAGCATTTATTACACCAACAAAGCAGGATCGTATAAGACAAACTTCTTGTACATTCAGAATGGCTCTTACTACGATCACATCTTCGTTTAAATTTACATTAACATTACCTTATAAATGTTATTATATCTGTCCCATGTATATCAGAATTAAAATCCATTCGTTGAAAAGAAAAATTTTAAAGAAGCTGTAAATATACTTGGTAAAATTAAGAGTATCAAGATCAGCAGTAATCTTTAGGATATTAAAAGGTATTTTACCTTGCAGTGGGTAACAATATGATTTTGCTTTCTATTCGATCAAGCCGACAAGCATTATAAGTGACCTTCCACTGCTATCATTATAACGACTCTATCTTTGCTACTCTTTATTCTCAATCGATATACGCAAGGAATGTAAAAAAGGGATTATCCATCGAGTACCGACGATAAAAGGGTTGCAACAAGATCTACTGAGCAATAAAACCGATTCTATAATTTCCTCCTACAGCTACAAATTTCGTTTTAAAACTAAAACGCACGACGCGCAGAGAAAAGAGTCCAAAAAATACAAAACATTCCATAGTTCAGACAATTTACGATGTTTTTTAATAATCGATGCTCTTCTGTTTTTCTCATTGCAGGCCCGCGGGAGACGCGTGGAGTCGGCTCGCTATTATGGTGAATCTTCTGGAGAAATTGGAGTACTCGCGGAATCTGTTGATCGAGGAAAAGGAGGCGAAGAAACTCGCAGCGGACGGTAAGATTTTACATGGGCGCACGCCACTACACACCACGCGCATAGCCCATTAGCTCCCGAGACCATAAATTATATACGAAGTCCCAGGCGCCTCCTGCCTTCGTCGGTATCAAAGCGCGGCAAAGCGGCGCCGCGCAGACACTCGATTGGCGATCAGCCGCAAGAGCTGCACACCGCGCGCGATATATAAGCTTGATCGAACGATTAGCAATCATCGTGCGGATCTCTCGGGAGGATTTGCGCGCGGGATAACAGCTCCTGCGCACCAGCTGCTCTCTCCTGTAAGACTCGCGAGTCGCGCTGCTGCATCGATCGCCAACATTCGCTATTACTCGAGAAAAACGCGTATTTTTTAATTATTCTCCCAGTATGCAGGTATACCCTTCCTTTATCGAAGTGCCTGGTTACGCGCTCGCTTTCTTTTTTAATATTTACGTGACCTTCTATGAGCTCTATAGAAACTATAGACGCTCCGACCCAGTGAAGTAAAAGCAGGCGCTATTTAAGCTGAACATATAAAGTTCACTAAAAACACAAATGTTACATACTTAATATTATCTCAATTAGCCCTCAATAGATTGATGAATGATACATTTTACATACTGATGCATAATCATTCGTACATGTATTTACAAGTGTAATCATAAAACTTCAACGACTATTAGGAGAGAGCTGGGCGAAATTGAACAAATATTTGTTTTTATAAATTTAGGAATAAAATTATTTGCTGGATTTAGGAAGGTTCGTTAACAAGTTTTTTCATTTCTGTAGATGATGAAAAAAGTATTTGTATATTCCCAATACACGTACAACATGTAAACGAAAAAAATGAAATTAAAAAAACTTTAATTTCATCTCGCTCTATTATTTATTATAAATTAACCCTTTGCGGGATGGTGGTATCTCTCAGTCATAGACCACCCATTTAGGTACAATTTTTTGCAATTTTAGAGTAGTTTTTATTGGATTTAACTTACATTTTTTGTAGTTTCTTGATCAGAGAATGATACGAACTGAAATTTATCTTTAAAGGTTCTAATATTTTCTATAATTTTTTAATATTTATAAACACAGTAAAAAAACAGTTTGTTTTGTAAAAAAAATTCATTTCTGACTGAACTTTTAGCCATAACCTTACGAACATTGGTATACAGACTTTTTCGGGGTCGTTAATTACGAATCTAAATTTGGATTTTGAAAATTTAAAATGGCGCCAAAATGTTAAATTTTTTTTTTTGATATATATATATATATATATTATATTGGATAAATATTTTTTAATTTAATATATTTTTTAATATTGGATCCGCCATTTTGAATTTTTAAAATCTGACTTCAGATTCGTCTTCAGCGACCCCAAAAACCCCCTTAAATGCATATAATCGTAAAATTTGTTTGATAGAAAAATGCGTTCCGCAAAGGGTTAAGAGACCTTCAATTTCAAAGCAGTAGTAACAGACAACGTGTACAGACAACCATCATATACTTTCCACTCGTACTTTTTTACGAGTGATTCACTTTTTAGTAAAACAAAAAAGTGGTTTAACGTACGATTATTTAACAACTATAACTCGATGCAGAAGATTTTTGAACGGAATACATGCACGGAAAATCAAAGGAAATGTCACAGCATTCGCAAATATAGAATGGCTTGTCCCTAAGAGTAAACAGATCGCCTCGGCGAAGGCAGAGGCCATCCGCCTTAATTCGCCGACACTTTTCTCACCGCCTTGTTAAGTAAATTGCACGGAGGACTGCAGGGAGCTGGAAACACTCTATAAAACATTAGCCATGAGCGCAGCCAAAGTATCTTGTAAACATCCTTTTTATTGTCCTCGGCCATGATTACTACACAGCGGTATTTTTCTCTCCTGCGCCTGCAGCGGCGGTAGTGGCGGCGCGCACTCGAGCCGCCGACGCCGCCGCCTCCTTCTTTTTCCACGCGTCAACGTGATCGGCCCCCTCAGCTGCTCTTCCTCCTCTTGTCCCGAGCTTCTTTTTTCTTGCACGTCGCATTCCACCCTTTATTTTCTCTCCTCCTCCTCCTCCTCCTTCTCCTCGTTTCTCCCTTCCTCTTCTCTCCTCCTCGTCACTGCATTCCTGTCGATTGACGCCGGATTGCACTAATCACTGTAATCGAAAAGAGTGACGCTCACCGATCTCTCCTCCTCCTTCTCGTCGTCGTCGTCGCTGTTCCAAAGGCCAATGCCAAGCCGTACCTCTTCGAATATACATATATATATATTGGGAGAGGGCCTTGCCGTGCGAGAGTTTTATGAGCGCCCGGAACCAAAATAATCAATCATTCGGCAGATTCTTGTTTGTCCTGGTCGTCTCGACGCTCTTATGGCCTGTGTTTTAGGCATCTTTGCACTGATTGGCTTTTGCATTTTTGCTCTTATACTTTGTTTTTTTTTTTTGTAGGCTCCGAGTTCCAAAACGTAAACACGCTCGCAATTAAAAGCTATAGGCTGAAATGAGCTTATATTAAAACGACGAATGAGTAATTAATGACACTCTCTTTCTCAAACTTGGTTTTTTAGCGATTCGCTTGGGACTTTTTTATGGCTAGTAAGGAACGGTTTATTCGATAAGTTATACAAGATTATTAAAAGAATTGAAACTAGTAGCTTGGGAATCAATACTGGATTACTGATCACTTAAATTTAAAATTGCACACTTTTTTCGAGATCTACATGTAAACTATAGTGTTACGTGCAAAAAAAAGAGAAATTTATTTTATGTGATATTAAATATTTTTATTGGATTTTATAGACAAGAAATTTTAATTTGTTTTGAATAAAATTTTATTTGCTTATGGTATAAAGTTCGTTTAAGAAGCTAGTTTTTATTCAAGAGTAATCCTCCAGTCTATTAATAACACTTAAAACCGGTAGATTTTCATAAAATACTCGCAAGTTCCTTTACTCCAAAGTACACTTAACTTTATTCGATAATTAAAAGTATTTTTTTCTGCAAAAAATACGCTTGAATAGCTTATAGCGGTTACCTCGTAAGAATTTCGTGCAATAAATGCAAAAAGAACTTTAAAGCGCGCATCGGCTAATTTGAGCGAGCTTAGGGAATACTTTGAGACTTTGGTGGGAAACCCAGCGTGTGTATATACATTATCGTATTATATATCATTTAAACGTCTATCCCATAATAAATCAAGGGCTTTTTTTTCATTATTTTTAATTAAAGAAAATTTCTATGTATTAAACGCGCACGCGGCTATTACACGCTCTCCTCGTATAAGCAATAAATAATGCAGTAATTTACGTGACAAATATTATTACTGATTACATAGTGGCCGTTGACAATTTACAAGAAGAGCACAAACTCTCACAGATCCCTTGATTTATTAATTTATTGTAAATTATACGAAGCATTTGCATAACCTATTTGAATAAAAATAGCATAGAATGTGGAGAATCTGGATATGGCATCTTCTTATTCTTTAATCAATTCAAAAAGATGAAGCTGCGCCGCTATTTTAATTATTACAAAATACACTGCAAACATGCATAAGTAAAAACTCGAGCGAATATGGTTACACGTCCACTTAAGACAAACAACATTAACCAGCGCTATTACAAATAAAAGCAAACGTTACGAGTCTTCTTACCGGTAGGTTATACTTTCTAAATCCCATACAAGCTATGCGCTACACTTCATCGATCACCGAGAGCAGTTGCACCAAATAAAAAAAAAGTCATAATTGCAAGAGTAAACTCGCTTACACTCGCCCAGTAAAACAAAAAAAAAAAATCTGCTTTACCGTTTTTCCCCGCGACTTCCCAGGCCGTCCAGGTAAATCTCTCACTTTAGCTATATATACACGCACGTCTCGCATAGTCGCGCGCGCGCGCCCGCGAATAAACATCGTCATGATTTACGCAGTCGCCATAGAGTCCTGCACAGAAGCGCTTATCAATATAACATTCTCCGGGCTTAATCCCCCGTAGCACCGCAACATACCGTGCTCACAGCGCGCAAATACTCGGGACATCCGTCAGGTCTATATGCGCAACGCAATTTCCATATTCCCGCGCCCGCGAATATAACTTTGTCAGTGGCAGCTCCTCCGGGGCAGCACCAACGGCTACGGGCAGCAGCGGCGGCGGCGGCGGCGGCAGTTGACCTGTCGCGGCTTTTATTTTAGTGCCCCGCGGTCGTCGCGAAGTAGCAGCAGCCGCAACAGCATCCAACAGCAGCAGCATCCTAACGGTACTTAAGAGAGAGAGAAGTCGCGCGCCGCGTCGTCGCGCCCCGCGACGCTTTGTCCTAATGGTAAATTGAAGTCTCTCTCTCCGAATTCCTAGGGTCGTTTCCATTAGGACACGCGCCGTTTCAGCTGTCCTTTTCATCAGCATAAAGCCTGCGTAACGACGTCGTAACTCGCGTATGCGAACGGTTATATTCAGCGGCCGGTGCGAGCGCGCGCGACCATTTTCTATTTCTTTTTGCTTTCGTGCGCGCGCCTGTACATACTCTCGGCATGGGGAATCGCAAGTCTCTCCAGCTGTGTGTATATATATGTATATATATACCTTTTCCGAGAGTTGCTGCCGTTCGATTGTTTTGCGTCTGTCGCGTTCTCTCTCTCTCGTGGACGGCGCCGCATGCACGCATGAATAATCGCGTGGCTTGTTCGCCAATCGCGCGCCGCTTTTAAGCGCCGACAGGCTATACGCGCTTTTAGGCATAGCTCGGAAATAGTGCATATGCAGCCGATTTCAAATGGCTTTCGGTTTCGCGACTGCAGTCGCGCACCAACGGTAGAATCAAATGAGTATTATATACGAACAAAGTTAGCTACTGCATCCGCGGACCGTTCGAAAACAAAACGACACGCTATATATAATCCAGACCTATTTTATTACTGTTATTTAAATCTATACAGTCATGTTTAACGCTTGCGCAATCACACGATCTTTTATACAACAGGAAAGTATATACGATTTTTTTTAGAACGGGTTTTAAATTAAGCATCAGAGCACATAGCGCAAAATATATAGTTGTACATTTTTGTCATTCGCTCGACGATATCGATAAACAGATCGGATGCAGTTAGACCGATACGCTCATTTGTATCCGCGGCGAATGCAGCTCGTATAGGACCAAATCCAAAGTCATGCGAGCGAGCGCGCGCTCGCACAGTGTGCATTATCATATCTTTTATAGACAGATGCGCGTTGGCTGCCTGCTGCTATGGAACGAGGATACACTGGACTCGCGACCCGCACGAGGAACATAAAATCTGCCCCCCTCCTCCCCCTGACATATTCAATCAAGTAAACTGCCCGCATTCGCGCATTCTATGTAACATTGATTCCTGCGAAATGAAAGCGGCCGTAAAACGTAGTTTTTTTATCGGGGATCGCGTGCCAAGGATTCGCTCGGCCACTATATATACATGTATATATCGTATAGGCAGCTTCGTATAGCCTTTAAACAAAAAGCCAGGCCAAGAAAAAAGCAACGGGTCTAGGCCCGCGTGATCTTCCACACAGGCGGATATAGTATATGATGCGAAGGCGAAACGAGCGCTCCACTTTTTTACGCGGCCCGCCGCGCGCGTCCTTGCCCACTGGTACACTAACCTCTCGCCGCTGCGCGCACTCTCACGAAACCTGCACAGCGAGAGACGATCAACCGCTTGGGAGAATGCAGTTTCAGACCGATACGGATATACATTTGGCTGCGCTTTTGTCAGCCACACGTCGAAAGACTTGTTTTCGATTCATGTTTAGATTGGATTTTTCGGGAATAACGCGATGCGCCCTGGATATGTTATATATATATGTTTTAGATGGGATGTGTCGTGTTAAATGAAGCGGTAACGCGTTCGCTGTCGGATTAAAAGAATGGACCTTGTTATTATTCATAAGCCTATAAATTCTACGTTTTTATTTCGTCTGTGTCTCTTATTATATTTGTTAGATTATACATTTACAAGAGATTACCTTAATTTCTCGTCACTGTTCTTTATGTAATTTGGTCTGAATAATTTAGTTGCACATAATCCGTTATCTCTTTTACTGTTTTAATATCATTTTTTTTTCAACAGATTATTGCTCTCAATTTTTCATTGCTATTTTTGGTCTTTTAATGTGATTATCGAATCGGTTCACTCGAATACATTGTGAAAAAATAAATAACTGAACATTTAGTTACTTACTAAAATGATTGTACACATTAGAGTGAATGTTTTTTTCTTTTACGAAATTTAATTGCTAATTAATGAAAAAGAAAAATCTCTTTTACGGTTTAACATTTGCCGAAATACTAAAATATGAGTACAAAATGTCTATCTAGATTTCAGTAATAATTTAACTTCCATTTTATTATGATAATATATCGTTTAATGTGAATTAATAATTATTTATTCACGACTTTTACAGTCTTTAAAAAATGGATTTTAAAAACTCTACCTTCAATTTCGCATTCGTCCTGTGACTATTTATAAGTTACAAAGAATACGCATCATAATAAAATGTATAAGCCTATAACGAGGTACAAAATCCAACCGAGGGGTTCACGAAGCCCCATCTTGATAAAAGTTCAATATTTCGTTCTCTTTTTCAAAGTCTCACCTCTTGACACATCACATACAAATCGAAACATAACATTTTGGTCCAGTTAAAAGATAAAATCATTTTCATTATAAAAAATACTGACCGAGTCACGGCTCGATTGCTATAGAAGATCGGCCAACAATGTACGAATCAATTACACAATCGAAGACAATTAAATTATTTGGATCCCCAAGCACAAACAGTCCTCGAGTATGTACAAAAGTCTCGTACGATATGCCAGTATATATACGAGTGACGATGACGCTCAGCTGTTTCTTCTCCAGGCTCGCGCACCTCGATTTTACCGTAATTCCAATTTCGACGGCCTCGACAGCCAGCGAGATTCATATATGTACAAGACAAAAGACAGAGTGCGCGCGCGCGAGAGAGATAGGGAGAGAGAGGGAGAGAGAGACAATGGTACGAGGATCGACGTCGATTCAATTCCACTACGACGATCCACAATGCGAGGCTCTTGATGTTGCGAAGCGAAGCGGTGGTACGTTATAACGCTTTCGTTGATTTCCTGGTATTCTCGCGGTGGCCGCGCACTCTGCTGCTGCTGCTGCTGCTCCTCTCTGCGTCTCTATACTCCATATACTGCGAAGATGCGATGAGTCGTCCGTTTCTTTTTACTCCCCTCGTGCCTTATTGGCCGATCGACTTTTTTCCATGCCGCGCGAACACGTCGTTCGATCGTATATACAGATATATATATAAATTTTTGTACGCGGCGCGTCGATTTTATTGGGTCGTTGAGAGACGTTGGCAATGAGTGATTACTACGTTCGCGCCGCGCCGACGGAAATTGATTATTTCATTTATTAAAATAACGTTATATTCCCCGTGCGAATTCATTTCGCCCATTACTCGCGGAGATCGCTCGCTGGCCGCAAATTATTTAAAAATACCATCGTATATGCATTTTGCGATACATTCGACTGGGCGCGATATTCGATTTCCAGAATATTATACATCTCAGCGAGTCGCGCGAGAGCTAATGAGAATCGATTTACACAAAATTGACCAAAATTGAGCTCTTCGCTCGTCATGAACCGTTTTAAATATATTCGATTAACCCAATTTCCGCGGCCATTACAGAGCCAAGGATAATTGATTATGAACGGTGCAAACATTAATTCTATATATCTATATAACCTAAACGCATTAAACAAGTGTCCCGATGTCGTTCACACTTAATAATGATACGCGCTCGGCGACGCGGTAATAAGCACCTGACACGTTATTGACGTGTCTTCTAATTCCTTATGCATACACACACTCACACACACACACTCGGGGCGAGAGTCTTCTAGATTTTAAATGTATGCGCGCTACAGATGGATCCGAGAAAAGAATGTACATCTGTCGCATTACGGGCCCTTATCTCTGACACTATTTTAATTGCATTATAAATTCCGCGCTGTATAGTCCTGTCGAAAAGCAAATTGAAGCCCAACCCTCTTCAGCTATCACGATATCCCTCTTATAACCGCGTGTGCGGCTTGCTATAATGCGTATAATACGCGTAGTACTCGGGAGGACAGTCGACGCGCTGTTTGATTTAATCTTCGAATCCAATCATGTCAACGCACAGGTGTGTGTGTGTGTGTGTCGTGTGAGGGGTTAAACACTCTCCTCCTCTTTCGTTCGCAATTTCTAGCGCGTGCGAGAAAAATTTCTGTATTATATATCTTATATGTATCCTTGAGGTGTGGAGTATCGAGCAGGAGCAAATGGAGAGGCTTGATGAGATAGGATAGGAAGTAAATCGCCGGGGCGGCGGTGCAGGCGATCTTGGCCGTGGCACATCTCAATGAAATTATGTAAATTCCCCACGGGTATATATAGGTAGATGATAAAAAGTTCCATAGAGGGTATATAGTCGAGGGAAAATTCAGAAAAATGATTAATGAGGGCTTGAGCGCAAACCGGTATTCCCGTGTATTATACAATGTATATAGCGCCAGTTCTGCAGCTTGAAAATAAGTGCGCACTATCTTTGACTTTTCTTCCCCGCGCAACTAAAGGAACGAACTTTAGATCCTATTATGGAAAAATGGTTATCTCCGTGATTCTATATCGTATGTAATTATGGCTTTAGGCCTGTGCTAATGCTACATACTATGTTTTACAAAAGTATATGGGAAACATTAAAATAAACATAAGATCTGTCGGTATCGATATATTTATACGTCACGATACGCTCGCTCTGAGTATCTCCGCCAGCGGTTCGAACGAACTTCTTATATACGAGCGCTACTGCAGAAAAGCGCGTGTCTGACAGAGCTTGTCGTGTACAGTGCAGGTATCGAGTTGGCGGCGGCAAAGAAAGAAGCTCCTTGTCGGGCGCACGTCACATCGGGGATGAGGCAAGAGTTTGCGAGCGTGTGTATGTCAGAGAGAGTGAGTGAGAGAGAGAGAGAGAGAGAGAGAGAGAGAGAGAGAGCAACTCGGGGATTGACTCTTGAACGCTCTGCCACACCCAATGTGCAGTTTCCAACTCCCTGTGCCACTCTCTCTCTCTCTCTCTCTCTCTCTCTTCTCACTCAGTTTTTCACTTTGGATCACGAGGACGAAGACGATGACGATATTTGCATGATAACAGCCTGCCCCTGTCATACTTGTCAGGCTGAAGCTGCTGCTGCTGCTGCTACTGCCGCCGGAATTTTAGCGAAGGAGGCTGAACGCTTGCTATTCTTATATATACATATATATTCCTTTTCTCTTATTCTTGTTTCATCTCTGTCTCACTCTCTTTCTCACGCGATGCCGCAAGGAGCTGAAATTACAATATTGCTAAGACTTTGTTTATCTCCTGCAAAGTACACGATATGTTTCTTAAACGATATACATACGTGATGTTCACGACGCGCAGAAGAGAGTTGTTCTGCAAAATGACCGCAGTTCCGCAGCCAAATTGCCGGCTACCGTGCATTTTTAACTCTAATTACGTGTCATTGTGGCTTTAAACGCGCACAGCGGCTTCGCTCTCAAGTGAATCATTCCTGCAGGCGTTACGACACTGGACGCCAGATGAAATGAACGTCGATTTATATACGTGTGTGCTTCATTAGACGTTTATTTATGTAGCTGTCTTAGAGCGATTAGCTATACAAATCTTACTTATTGAGATTACTTGTGCACACTCATTGTACATTGTTTAAGCAATTGCACAGCTAAATCACACACGCGTGCATTTCTGTGATTGCTAGTTAATTTACACAAAATGGGATTGCATATCTGTTGATTATTATTTAGATTGAAATGTTTATTCATACGAGTGTTTGTGCGTTTTATAAGTTAGCGAATTATAATCATACTGTAAATGCTTGAGTTATTTAAAAAAAATTAGAGGTCACAATTATAGATACCAAGATAAGTTAGAACATAACTGAAGTAATCTGAAATATTTAACGATTTTCATTTGATTGAAAAGAGAAAATAGTCAAAGTTGGTTAAACATATATACATCATTACCTACGAATGTAGATAGTAAAAGATGAAAAGACTTAAAGACAAATATTTTGTTTTAGTTTTTTTTATAATCAGGATATTATTTGTTAATTATATAGGGCACCACAGGGGTATAGTAAATCGACTGTACAAATTCTTATAGTATACTATAGTACATTTATAAGTAAACGAAATCATGTAGCTAGCGTAAATTCGGTATTATTTTTATTGCACTCGGCATTAAAAGTTGATGGATCTTTCGATAGTAATCATTGTTCCTAATTAATAAAGAGATATATTTACCTTTCGCTGGAATATATTTAAAAAGATGTTCAAACATATATAAACAATATATAGGATATTTGAATTGGTTATATTGCGCCCTTTAAGAACACTTTTGCAATTTTTATGTCAAATTAAACGATTTTTTACTTTCTTTATAAGAAAGAAAGTAACCCCCCCCCCCCTCTATACATTTTTTAAGTTAAATAAAACTCATCTTTATTTACTGACCACGCGCAAAATGAATCGTATTGTTTCACATAAGCCCCACTGTAGAACGTCAGAATTTTATTAAACTACATTATCTCGCCGCGGCGCTATCGCCCATTTTTCCGCGTTCTGTCACGTCTCTCACGCTGGAACTAAATTTCTGCATATATGAGATACTTATTCGTAATAGCGCATCTTTACAATTTTTGTTATTCCTGTCGGTGTGTTTTGTTGCAGAGCTTAAGCACGTGAAATTGCCCGAGGACACGACACTCTCTGGATTCAGGCCACTCATGTCGAATCCGCAGGTTCCGTTTTACGCCGACAAGAAGGAAGATATGGTGAGTCTGCTTTGCTTCGCTCTGGCGAGAGCATCGGCAGCTGCTTTTCTGCATCTACCCTGCGTCGCTTCTTCTTTTCACCAAGTTCCTCCTCTGCGGACGGCTTAATGAGGACTTTAATAACTGGCTAAAGGCGGCATAAACATATATATATGTATCCCTCCTGCTTTCGCCTTTTAAGTGTTATTATGCATTAGGAGTTTTAATATTATATCGACGGATCACAAGTAATGATAACGCATGAAATGTAGCGGCACTTAACAATTATTATAGGTATCGGGCAAAATGACTCGTGCGCGATTTAAGCTGTAGCTCGCAATTATATTATTCCCCTCCTTATTCAAATTGCGCTTCTTTACCTTCTTCGAAGATCATTTATTTATTGACGGCAGATACACGTATATGTTCGATTGTTCTTTTTAATAATTATTCGGGAAATTATATTTAATTGTATAGCTACCTGCATGTTTCGCGCGCGTTCTCGACGACATTAAAAACGTATAAAGAAGCGCAAAATCTAGCCAAACGATTTTGAAAATTATTCACGCGCGCGATATACGAAATTGCTTTCGGTGTTGCTTTCTAAACTATTAAATTTAATTTAAAATTAGATTTTACGAAGAATCTTTTTCGAGAGCTTGATATTAATTAAAGTATATCTACATACTTGATTTGAGATACAATTACTAATCAATTTATTGGTATACAGTGCTTTGACTGTATATATATATATAATTGAGATAATGAACAAAGCTATAAGAGTTACTCGGCAAAACTTCAGCTATAAAAGGCGCGAGCACTTAACGCGCATATACGCGCAAAAACTCTGTGCAGTGTATACATAAAAGAAGAAGCTGCGCGCGCGCGCACCACGCCTAATTCACCTTTTTTCTTCTCTCTTCTTTCATGTTGCGCGCAGGAAGTGGTTCAGGTCTGCTTGAGGATACACAAGATCCTCTTCTTCGGTCAAGAGTTCCTCTGCGGCCTGGAGACGCCCGTGCTGAAGCTGCAGAAGAGCGAGACCGGAATCAGCGAGTACGTCTCCGTGGTCGAGGCCTCGAGTGCCAGTACGCCAGGTTCCCCACCCGAGCAGGTATGTATTGTATGTCTTGTGTGCATATAATGTGCACCAGCACCAGCAGCAGAGACAAGCCAGTTGGTGCAGTGGTATATACATATATACGACAGACGGCAGCCAGCTGGAATGCTTTTCTCTCACCCCCCCCCCCTC